>CAEGAG010055575.1:0-10979 GCA_903067065.1 Brachyrhaphis terrabensis
AGATATATATATATATATATATATATATATATATATATATATATATATATATATACACATATATTGCTTTGACAAACAACCAGCCTGAGGCAGAGTGTAATTTGGAGATCGTCTATGACATCGTCTTCTCATCCACCGCTCACAACAGCACGGCTGATATTGGCCCTGCTTCACAATAATGCCCAATCACAAATGAGTAGGAAAGCAGAAAATTATTCTGCTCAGGTTGGTGACTAACTTTTGGCTACAATGCCAAAAACAAAATGTGTGTTATAGTGATAGCAATGTGTGATAATTGCATTAAGTTACATACATTGATTAATTGTTCAACACATGGACAACCCATAATTCCAACATGCTTCCGGATGAAATATGAAATGATCAAATATTCCAAATGTCTGAAGGTGATTAACAAAATTAAGACTTTCTACTACTTCTTTCAAATACAGTTTTGGTAACTTGTTGGTCTGCAGACATGCAGCACAAGATCAAGTTCCAAATGCATCAGAGTTGAGAGTGTTATTGAAGAATAACGAGCTTCTATATGATGCTACTAAAATAAACAAGTTGTAATTGGTCTAATGTTATTAAGAATGAACACATCAAGGATGCTGCTCTTCATATCCGGCTTAACAAGAGCAGTATCAGTCAGCAACTAGTAAAACTATTAATGGGTATTTTCACACTTTATAGTCTGGTAGACTGTATGATTAGCAAGCAAAATTGCAACATTTGTCACCATTTCTAGTTGATAAAATTCGCTTTCACACTCTATCAAACAAACCAAAACCTTTGAAAAATTAGCTTAACCCTTGCGGTGGCACTGCACCAAGAACCACTGCAGGAAACAACACAAAAGTCTATGAAGCACACTCTGAGAAGGCAACTTCCTTCTCCGTGAAAAGTAAACCAAGACGAAGTGGCATCAGATTTTAGTTGTGGGATGTCTCTTTTGTGTTTGGAAAACGACTATGTCTCTTTTCTCAGTCTTGCACTAGACTCGTTTTGATTGTATTTAACCAGATTGGCCCACATCAAGAACAGTCAAAGTATGGGAGAGCTACACTAAATTGACTTCCTTTTTATTGTTATTTTTGCTTAGCCCAGACTCGGTTTCTGGCGTAGGCTTGGTGAAGTTGCGTAATGTCTCATGTCACGTCCCACAATTTGAAAATCGTCCACCTGTCTTATAAAAAACCAAGATATCTCTTAAAACAGAGGAGACAATTCAACTCTAAATGTTAATTATGTACCTGCACCTTTCAAATCCAGTGGGTCAGTATGCAAAACGTCTCTGTCTAAGCCTCTGACGAAATATTTGGCAAGACACGACCGTCAGTTTAAGTCTATACCAATTGAGAGATAATTATACTGCATGGTACTCCTCATTTGTCACTGGAGTCAATGGGGTCCATTTTACTGCCACGGAAAAATCTGACCTTATCACTAAATGGCTTTGGGGGGGGGCGGAAAGAAATGAGTGAACAAATGAGGGGGATATGCTCAGTTCATGTTGACAATCTTCAAACAGCTTTGTACGAAGAAGGAAGAGTAATGACTCCCCAACTCAAATGTTCTGCACAGTCATCGTACAGACTTCCTCCATATTAAAGAGACAGAGCTTTTCCTGTCAGATCCAAACTGATAAGATCCGTGCATCCTATCAGCTTGACACAAGAATAGGTTTAAAATGTAAAAAACGGTCAAAAATAACCAGAAACATGAAAAGTGCATCATCTTGTTTTGGCACATAGAGAAAGCAAAACATAAATAATGATGGACCCGATAGTTAGATATATATTTTTCAGCTTACGGAAAACAATTATTCATTTCTTTTACTTACCTGGCAGGGGTTCTTCTTTGCTTATCCATTGATGAAATGCTCTCCGACAGCCATTCACCTGAAGCTCACGCAAAGGCTTGTCCAGAAAAAGTTCAGCTTTGTCAGTGAAAAAACACATTACTTAAGGTAGCATCTCATTTAAAATATTCAGAGATTCAAGTAAAGGAAGCAGATTTGATGCTGCGACCGATTCAGAAGCAATAAATCACGTGCAAACTTGAGCTCGCAAACTTTTTTGAGCAAAACACTTAAGAGAAACGTGTGGAAGGTTGGCATTTACCCTCAGAGGCTTTGCAGAATCTAATTAACCAACTGCGAAGATAAAACATGAAAGTGAATTAATTTAAACACTTGTTTATCTGCTTGCTCTGGATCAGCCGGGGAGAGTGATTTTCCGAGGAAAGTTTTCCATGTCGTACTGCATGTCATGCTACCAGGTAATACTTCGTCCTGTGATAATGACGTTACCATGCATGTTAGCATTAGAATATAAGACGTTTTATTTTTGACTTTCACAACTAACTGAAAGAAGTTTTTTTCTTTTCTTTTCTGTGTCTCCATACTGTATCGCCCGGCTAAATAAACTCATAAGAAAACAGCCAAGACCAAAAGTTGCCAACCCAAAAATGACTCAGAAAGTCCCCTCTCTGGCTGTTTAACACGTGGATCCTGATGAATGTCTGCAGGGGCTTGATGAAATAGCACACTTATGTTGATTAATCCCTCCTCGCATCAGAGGAATTATCACTTGATTGATTTGATGTTCATCTATTGACCGCCGCGACCGGTTAGAGCGATGATAAACGTCAGGACAGATCGAGTTCTGGAGAGGACTTCCCTCCTTCCTTCCATCAGGCTGAGTTTTTCTCTTGTGAAGAGGCCTGTCTTTAGCTTACACCCCTCAGCGGATGAAGAATGGTTCCAAAATGTGAAGAGGGTGGCTACAGCCGGTGGTGGGGGACAATTTTCAGCTTTCCACCATAATTCACTGTGAAGATGCAATCAGACGTGTCCCTTGGTATTTACTTACTCCACTCCCTTTATCAGTTCTGGACCTCACCTTACCGTCAGTGACGGTCTTTATCTGAAATGCAATCTTTGTGAAGTGTAACTTGCTGAATTTGTTGCCCCACACTCAATGAGCACAGAACCAAGGGTCAAAATCAATAACAGCCTACAAGCTGCTGTGAGTCAGAGAGTTGGGTGGCTCAGTGGGAGTTTCCATGGGTGCACACTCGCACGAAATCCTGTTATGTTGTCGCTAATCAGAACTAAATTAAATGTCACTTGAAAATGTATGGAATGAATAAAGAGAAGTATTCATCATGTGCTTTTAATAAAGCCCAGAAGAATCCAAGGTTCATTTTACATAAGTAGAGTTCCACAATTTTTCTGAAATGTAAGGTCGTGTATGGCAAAAAAAGAAGAAGAAGAAGAAACAAACAACCACAATATTCTGGGACTTTCCTCAGGCTGATTGCCATATTGGTCACCCGTCTTGCTTCGGGATGACACTTCACTATTCAACTAACATTTGTTGTAAATCACCTGTTATGTATATTTTCATTACTGGTAGCTGATCCCGTGGAGAAGCACAACATTTTTTTTTGTATTTTTGGTCTAGTTTGTAGTGCAAATATTCTGGCAAAGCTTAGTTAGGCCACTGCATCGTTTCCACAACCAAATGTTGGTGGTCATGTTCTTATGTCATTAGAAAGATTGTCTAAGGGAATTAACCTTATTCCCATGAAGCTTTGGTAAAATAAATACATAAATAAGTGTATCACAAGTCTTATTTACTCCTCTTCCACCTTTTTTGAGACATGGACTCACTAAGTTAAGTACGTCGTTTTAGATTTATGCACAAGTCACAAGGACAGCTTTCAAGTCATTTTTGGAAAGAAACAAAAGGCAAAAGAAACTAAATAAAAAGCGAAGCACAGCCAAAGCAGGAATTAGTGGACACCCCTCACTTTTACCTCTGTGATGTCAACTGATCTGTGATGCTTTTTTTAAAATCAAGACCCGTCATTTTGCAAATTAAGACTGATTAAGTGATCAATTTACGCATGTCATAGTTCTGCGATCATCAGTTAATGGATGTCTCCAGGAAATAAATGAGGAGAGAAGTGTGAGTGAGTCATTCAAGCCTGGTTGGACGTTCGGCACACCAAGGATAAACGCTGCCCCACCTATCAGTCAATATTTTTGTACTTCTTTTTTTTTTTTTTACATTGTTAACATGGTTACCAATTAGTCTTTTTACATAACAATCTGCCGTGAGATTTTTTGGGGTCATGTCTGCCATGAAATCCCAATATGCTGCCATCACAGTACTAACCCTTACCCTAACCGCTAACCCTCCAACGCAGCCTCTCAGTGGAAACCTTTGAGCATGTCTAAAATGCTAAGAAAGCTTCAATGAGCCATAGCCACACTTTGGAAATACTGCTCACGATTTAGCTGGATTTTGACATTGTAAGACAGTTTTAGTCTGCTTTGACAGGGCCTCTAATTCAAACAAAGTGGCTATACGTTAAACATGTCCTGATATGTTACGGAACATCTTTGGATAACATTAGAACCGCTTTTATATGCAGCACACATCGGGGTGGGGAGGGAATGAGGCCGTGTGTAATTGATGGTACTCAACCTGAAACACTTTCTTATCTTTAAATTTCTGTTCTCTTGTAAACAGGGATGATGAGTGGCTGCCCAGTCTGAGTCAAATCTGCTTTTATTGGCCAAGATAAAAAGTGACACGAATAGATTTAGTCTGAAAGGTTTTCTTTCCTGTGATTAAGAGTCTAGCGGGATGCGGAGCGAATTTTGATTCCAGCAAATTTGTTTTCCATATGCAAACCCGCCTCAAGACAAACTCATCAATTTCGCATCAACTTTTATTTAGCTTAATGACCACCCATTAACAAGAGCAATCACCTTCCCCTCAGGTCCTCCCTTGCTTTGAGAATCGGCACTTGGCATCATATTCACAAGCTGGCTTTGCAGTCAGTGCCACTAACAGTTAGCTGATGAAAAATGTTTCTAGCCTCTTATTCTGAGGTGAGAAATCTTAGATACTTATTACCCCGACATACTTCGGATGACTTTTTAGACGATAATTTCTCTTGTTCGGCCGTCCTATTTATATTTCATATAATGTAGAAAGACAAAAAAAAAAAAAAAACGACTGACAAACAGTGGTAATATTGCATTAAATGTATTCTTTATTGACAGAGTCGGCATTCATTTGTGGAATTGAAAATAGACAATTATTCTGTACCTGCCCTTAAAACAAAGATAGTGAGACACGAGAGAAGAAAGCATGTCTTTAATAACTCCGTTAACGCTGTTTAACGGATGAATTACTTTTTGTTGCACAATAAATCCTCGACCATCTAAAAGTGCTCATGCAAACTCTGACCAGGTGGCATCAGCAGGTGGCTGGATAAATTGCCTGATTGCAGTTATTCTTGAGCGTATGTGATAGAAGTTGTATTGGGTGCATTAGCTCCACGTCAACTGTAACTTTTTCTGACATCCCCATTTTATTATTTTCCATGATCCATCACAATTTCATTCAAATTTCCTTCTCTTCAACTACAAATACAACCGTTTCCATTTTAGTCGGTGCTTAGACTTCCGTCAACCCTAAGCCTACCTGGAGACGGCAATCATTTACCGTAAAAACTTATTTTCATCTGACGAAGACCCATGTCTGAACATGGTACACTCTAAAACATAGCAAGCTGAAAAAAACATTGGGCTGGGCATGGTGACACGCAACAGGGTCTCTTAGTTTCTCCATTTCGACCCAATTGTTTGAGATCTTAAGAGAATGTTTTGCACACTCAACGTCTTTCAAAACCTGATTACCATAGCCAGCTGCCTGATAGACTGCCCTGAACTGAATAACAATGTGAGGAACAGCCTAAGTTTGACATCTCTTATTCTCCTGCTGACATTCATATGTCAGTTTCTGTGTCACAAGGAGTTTCTTTAACATAGACGGTCATGGCACACCTCTAGAGTGGGCATCGTAGATTCCTCTTTGGATATCCAGGTGGATATTCTCGGATCCCTAAGGAGAGACGAAGAATGTGGCTGTCTGAAAATGTATATGTTTTCTGACTCTTACTGGAACGTAGCTGAATCAGCTAGATTTTGACTCCAATTTGGAAATCTGTGTTTTTGGATTGTGTATTCTTCGGACAGAGATGTAGCAGTGACCACTAAGCCAATGGGTGGTCACCAACTCGGGGGTCTGTGCAACATGGTGGTCGCACTCCAGTTTATGCACGTTTATCGCAAACTTTGCACTGTTATTGTGAAAGTGTTTTTTTTTTCTTGTTTTTTTGAGTCCATTCCTATTTTTTCTCTTATCTTTGTCACGTTTTATCTGGAAGAAGAACTTCTTGCGGGGCATCGTTAAAAAAACGCAGTAAAATCGCTGCCATCCCCCTTGACAATCTTAGTGACATCTACAAATATAAATAAGATAAGATTGTTATATCGGATCCCATCTGACCACAGCGGGCCAAATTTCAACTGTTGCCATCATGACAGAGATATAGAATGACACTCTGTAAAACCAATAGACTGAGGAAATCTTTCATTGCCACTTCTGTCAGATTGATAAATTCCAGCATGCGAACGTGAGGGATTTATCCCCTCCCTCACAGGTGCTGGTTTTTGTACTTCTTATTTTTCTAATTTATCTCGTAAATGTATTGCTTTTGTTTGGAGGAAGTAACTTGCTTTATTTAATATTTTTGTTTTAATCTTTCTCTCTTCTCTTTGAGGTCACCTGGTGATGTGTTGCCATGGAAGCGCGCCCATGAGCAGTGCTGACAAGGACCTGGTGTTTTCAATCAGCCTCACTGGGAAAAATCTGCTGTTTGAGAGGGAGGGGAAAAGGGTTTTGGATTTTGTTTGGGCCCAGATTGTTTTTGCTTTAGTTCTGAAGTTGTTAGTTAACTGTAAATGTGTAAATATTTTTCTGGGAATATTGTCTAGTACAAATGTGTTTTTCTATCTGGAAATGTAAATGTTGTCTTAATTAGTCCTGGGAGGAGCCGATGCGTTAAAAGCTAGGTGTTTTAATTCAGAGGGAGACTCTCCCTCCTGTTGTTTGAATGCATGTCATGCTGTGAACTGGAATGAAATGTTTGAAGAACTGCATAAAGGAAAGAAATTCAGAGCTGTACAATTCCTGGATTCTGTCTGACTTTACATCGCAAACCAACAGTGAAGATTCCACTGACCCTCCTTTTCTGCAGTGAAAGTTTGTTTGTCGTTCAAATTGCTGTGTGGTTTTATGTGTGTAGCTGCTGACAGTGCTGCAGATTTCCGGTCTGGGCTAATAACGTTTAATTGAACTGGACTAAATGTTCCAGAATTGCAACGTTTAGTTCCCTGTCATTTTCTCAAGCTGGTTAGTAATGAGAGCACCGCCTAAACTCTGCAAATACCTGTGGCCATATCTACATTGTCAACATGACTTAGTGACTTCTTGGCCTAAGGGTGTGCCACAAGCAACTGAGGGACATGGAAGAAGTAATTTATTAGATGGAAAAATATGTTGCTCCATTTATACTTGTGTATCTAAAAAAAAAAAAAAAGCTATAAAATGTGTCTGCATGTTTTAAAATAAGAATTCTTTGTGAAAAGAATAAGGTTAAGGATAAAGTATTTTGCACTGCTTACATTTGATTAATTTCCGTAAAGTATCCAGAATTTAGTTTTCCATCTATTGTACCTGTAGGGATGGAATACATATTTCTATCAGTAACACTGTCTTGGTTACTTTTATCTGGAGATGTAACATTTTCTACTGTAAACTGACATTGACAAGGTAGTTATTGAGCACAGTGACAGCAACACTGATTCAATTTATTGTCACTCACATAAACATTTAACTGTTAGGATGTGTGTGAGTGTCAATCATTGTGTGTGTGATCTTGGAGATGCACTCGGCCTGCACACCTGACAGCAATCGGCTTATTGTTTGGGTGTGGCCATTCGGTGCCTGACGTTAAACCGTCACTGGTGGAGTCAAGTCAGTAAAGACTTTTGCACCTTTTCTTTCTAATTTTTACTCTATTTTGTCAATTTTCATATCTGTTTTGTTCACA
Source organism: Brachyrhaphis terrabensis (assembly GCA_903067065.1). Lineage (NCBI taxonomy): Eukaryota > Metazoa > Chordata > Actinopteri > Cyprinodontiformes > Poeciliidae > Brachyrhaphis > Brachyrhaphis terrabensis. The sequence continues at coordinate 7,978 of CAEGAG010055575.1, forward strand.
TATTTCCAACAAAAACTTGGGACATGTACACGTTTTAAATTCACTGTTGCCAGGTTGCAGTTTAAAAGCAATAAAAAATAAAAAAAAGACTTTTTCAAGGATATCAGAGTATTTTTCACGTAAGATGTCATGATTTTACTACGAGATGTTTCGTCGAAAGTCTAAAACATTGCCATCAAGTCCCCATTTGTTATGGCACCAATTGTTTAATAACAATACACAGGATTATAAAGAGCAAGCAGCCAGCACTATCCTCAGTGGAAATGTTTGTCTTCTTATGAAAGGATTTTACCTTCTGGTGGCAGTACATCTGAGTTACATGATGTGACTGCCTTCCCACAGAGCTGCAAGTAAAAAAAAAAATGTGCAGGACAGGCTGAATCTGATTCAGTGCACAAAAGTCAGGAGATGGATAATACGAGAGGATAGGCACAGAATTCCATTATGTCGTACAATATTGCAAGATATTCATGTTATTTTGGATCTCTGGCTTGAAAATAATCTTGCGAAAGTGTCAGACCACAAAACAACAGCACAAACCAGAGCCGACAAGAAGACCGCTGACTTGAATCAACGTTGTTGTTTTCAGAAAAAAAGCACAAACAGAGTACAACTCTAACAGCCTCAACCCTCAAGGGACACCGTATTCACCAGGATGTGGTTCTGGAGAAGTTTTCAGTTTGGTGTTCAGACTTCTGCAAACTTAGGTTGAGCTCACCTGCAGTCATCACATATGAAGTAAAGGCTGTGAAGTTTTCAAATTAAGAAAACCACAAACTTTATGGTAATATCTAATAAAAACAGCTGTTGATGTGTAAACATGGAAAAAAATATGTGCTGGTCTGTTCCTCTTGTAGTGATTGGCAGCTTCACTTAGCATAAACAACTTTTTTTTCTCCTATTGAAGCAGAGACAATAAGAAGATTGATGGTAGCTGTAGCACTGTTGCAGGGCAGGACTGCAGCAAATTAAATCTGCTGAAACAAAAAAGCATTTATTTATTTTTTTGTTCACATACAGGTTAACATAAGAAATGCAGCTTTGTAATCTTCCACAGAAAGTAGCTAGTTTGCAAATAATGATGCACATTATGGAATACAAGGTACATAATGTGGAATACATGCCATTTGGAATATCCAAGTAGATGTAAAGATGCCCTTCTTACATGTTACATATTTTCGTGAATTTATATCGACTGCCCAGTAGGTGGCTTAGAATGTCAATATATCAACAATCTCAGGTATTCAAATACCCTGCACTGTATTTCAAATAAATCAAAAAATATTATCTGATGACTGAGTTTAGGCGCTTAACTTTACCAGTGAAATTTACAAAAGATCAGAGTTGTCATGGGAACCCTGGGGGGAGCCTAATGCAGCAAAATGACTAAAATGTCATTTTATTATGAGAGCGGGACATTTTATGTATAATTTAATGCCAAAAATAACACTGAAGATTGTACCAGGTCTTTGCTTCAAAAAGCATCTATTGTGAAACCAAGAAAACTCCTTAAACTGAACAAGTCATTAGTTAAATTAAATTGCAATATTTTTTATGTACTACAAAAAAATAAATAAATAAAATTCTGGATCTGATTTATTTAGTTTTTTTAACCAAGAGAAACAAGGTTCACTCTGTGTCTTTTAAATTAACTTCTCTTGACTTAAATGACCTTTTCAGATCTTCTGCTTTTATTAAAGGGTTACACTTGGTCTCCCTGTTCTTCCTCACTTCAATTCACTAAAGAATACAGAAAAAAGTAACGATATTCTAAGTTGTTTTTCTCAAGTCTTGTTCTAATGATCACATCCAAAAAAAAAAAAATATATATATATATATTTTATTTGTGTCAACAACTCACCAAAGATTTTATTACAGCTAAACCTCTAATAGGTTTTGTCAGGATTGTTGCTCTAAGTAGTTCAGATTCCACACTGCTATGATTCATTCTTTCACTCAGGTTTTATTGTAATCTTTCACTGTTAAAGTTGAATTGTTTTCTTCTGTTTTTCATCTGTTTTTCTGACATCCAATAATTCATTAATCATTGACTTTAATTTTGTTTAGCTAGTTCCGCCACCTGATCCTTTAAACTTTTAATATACCCCCAAACTGCAAGGGTAAGACACTTTGATCACCACAAGCATTGCAAAATTTCTGAAGAGGATAATGATCGCATGAGCTACAAAATAAATGTTTAAGCTGATTTTTTTTTTCTGGTGTTTTAGGGCTTAAAGTTGATTTTATTTTTGTTAGTATAAATGTATTTCTGACTCATTACATCCTTGCTTACAAAAAACAAAAGGATCTGGCATCAGTTACTCAGCACTTAAGTAGCCTTTCAAAACAAGTAAATTTTTGTTCTTAATTAAATACTTTTTAAAAATTCCTACTTTAAGTTCATGCTATTCTCACCCCAGTACAATTTTTAGTTATTCCGCCAACCTCTTGATCGGGCATCGTTGATGTACTTCCAGATGAGTAAATTGAATTCCTGTTTACCTCTGAGACATCTTCACAAGAAGAATAAATAAGTATGGAAAGCAGTTCATAAGTATACGCTGCCAAAGATATATGGTTCACTATCTGAAGTACAATATAAAAAAAAAGAAAAAAAGCATGCACAACTTGAACTTTGTCCTGTTTCATCAGATTCTGCTCCACTAGTTTGAGGTTAACTTTGCGTTGTGAAATAAAAACCAGCAGTTCACTCTGTCAGTGGACTCCAAGAAGCATTTAGTTTTCTTTGTTTTGGCTTCATGATTTGTCGGGGAATTACTGTGAAAGCTGGCAATGGATTATATGAGGGGCCGTTTAGGACAAAATTTACGTTTGTCTCTCACACACTACCAAAACCTCTCGCATACTCCAAAAAATAGCCACGCACACTCCAAAAAATTACGTTTTGTCTCTCACACACTACCAAAAACTCTCGCATACTCCAAAAAAATAGCCACGCACACTCCAAAAAATTACGTTTTGTCTCTCACACACTACCAAAA
>CAEGAG010055577.1:0-49827 GCA_903067065.1 Brachyrhaphis terrabensis
TTTTATGACACAGAACTGATCTGCAGAATAAATGTTGTTTAAATCAGTTGATATTGATGTGAAGTGAACTTTCTTCTTTTTTCTTTATTGTGATCCAAAGAAAAAACTGAAACTAAATTTGCCTTTAAACTGATGCTGTTTTCTTCTCTATTCTTTAGATTTAGATCAGAGAAATAAATGTCTATTGTTCTGTTTGGCATCATTTAATAAAACTACTTGATTACAGAGAATTTTTGTATTTTTTTCTCTTCATTATTACAACAAATACTAAGTTTTTTGGTCTAAAGTGTAGAAACATTTCCTTCAGATGCTACAGAAGATTAGATTCAACCTGATGTTTACAGGAGCAACAATCTGACCTGATTTAAAGTGGATTACATTTAGCTTTAAGATCAGGTTCTGGTCCTGGTTCTGCTCCTGGAACCAGAATCAGCTGTCATGACAACACATCCACCTGCACACATTACTCACTGTGAAACATGGTGGTGACAGCATCATGCTGTGGGGAGGCTTTTCTTCAACAACAATTGGCTTTTAATCTTCAAAAGTCTTGATGCTTTGATGGAGTTTGAGCTTCCAGCAGGACAGAGATCTAAACATCCGGCCAGAGCTCCAATGAAATGGTTTAAGAGCAGCAAGAAAGAAGTCAGAGCTGCTGGACGGTTCCTTCAGTCTTTATCTGGACTAAAACTGGTCCAGTTCATGATCGATATGCTAACTAGAGGAGCAAAGCAGATTGATAAATTCAAGATGAGCACAGCAAACAAGATTTCAAATAATTATTGTAGCTTATATGTTATGACAATGATTGAAAACAAATTAGATGTTCTGATTATCAAAAATATGATTACACATTTACCGTGAATTTCTATTAGATTATTGTTGTTACCATTATTATGGTTTTTTTCTCTCCCTTCTATCTTCCCTTCAGTTTTCTGAGGCCCTCTATCGCCCTCTGGTGGCAGCTCCGTCACATCGTTCCAAAGCTCCAAATAAACAAATAAATTGCTGACTCAGACAAACATCTGCAGACAGGCTGGCTTCCATCACTGAGAAAAATAAATAAATTTCATGTTCCACTCACCTTGACACACAAGCTGCTTATGTTTCTTCTTTAATCTGACATCAACTAACATCAACTAAGTGATACCATTTTCTCCTACATTCCTTAGATTTAGAGCAGAAAAATTAATGTCTGTTGCTTCGTCTCGTTGGCTTTCTTCAATAAAACACTTTGATTACTTAGAAATCTGGTATTATTACAAGAAATTGTGAGATTTTGTCCTGCAAAGAGCTGAAATTTTTCCTTCAGATGGAAAATCTTCGGGAAATTGAAAAGGAAGATTCAGATTATGTTTAGCAGATTAAAGTTTCAACTTTATCAAGAGCTCCTCCTGTCTGAAAGGTAACTAAAGTTTATTGAACTGTTGGATTTCCTAAATACGCGTCATCTCTTTATGAAAACTTTGATAAATTTACGAGAGGGGTTCAAACAGAAGAATGGGTGGACATTAGGCACATGAAAAAAAAAAGGTTTTATTTTGACCATGCATTAAAAAATGTCAGAAACAGAAAATTAAGAAGAACAGGAATAATACTAAAAGATGAAAATCAAATCTTTCATATTCAGCTCAAACTGCCTTGCCCAGTGCAGTCATTCTGCATTTCAGTCCAGAATGTGGGATCTGAATACGTCCATAAACATTTCCACATCTAATATTTCCTTCAAGTCACAATTTCTGCACTTTCGTAAATGTATCTGTACAATAAATTCATTATTATACAGCCTGGACTTTGCTTATTAGGAGGAGCATTTATTTTTATTTGTAGAGAGAGAGAAAGTTTCATAACATGTAGATATGAGTCTCTGGATGAGAATATTACCTTCTGGAGCAGCTTGTACTTTAACGTCTACTGAATGCACCAAGAAGAGACATGCCCAGAAGAGGAATTATTATTGTATATTGCATTATTGTATGTATTTACATGCATCTAAGAAAACAGTTTATCCCATTTTACAGTAAAAGTTTGTCCAATCAGAATATTGATGTGTGTCTGCATATGTATACGAATAAGTACTGCATGGTCGAGATCAGTGTTTGTGCACTGAGGTTTGGAGTTCAGGTCAAACATGTCTAATGTGGTTTTATCAGACCAGCTGATTTTGTTTCTCCTGGTTTTAGATGCTCTATAGTGGTTTTTAGGAAGAAGTGGCTTCCATCTGGTCACTATGCCACAAAAACCTGATTGGAGAAGAACATTCCCATTGACTGACCTTTTGGATGTTTTTGTTTTTATGTGCACAAAGAAAGACTGAAACAGTTTCAGTGACTGTTGGATTCCTGGTCACCTCTCTGACCAAGGACCTTCTTTAATCACCATCAGTGGATGGTTCTGCTGGTTTCCGACTTCTTTCATTTTGAAATAATGGAGACCAGAGAGCTATTAGGAGAGTCAGGGTGAATTGTTTTGATATCCTTCCCCAGATATATGCTTTCACACAATATGTTCCTATCAAAATACAGAAAGCTGTCTAAAATTAATAAATTCAAATTATATTAGGCTATATATGTAAAAAAAAAAAAAAAAAAAAAAAAAAAAGATCAACAAAAAATTTGAAAGCAACAGCCAGATAAGATAAACCACATTAAAACTTAAAATTAAAATGATATGAAAGACAATAAATAAATAAAGTTAAATTGTTCTACACGTGTTGTCTTCTCATATCGCGTTGCCTTCACGGTCCCGATTCGTAATCCCGTCGTTCTGCAACGAGATCTCGTGGCCGCCAGCGCTGCCTCTCTCACCGCTCCACCAACTTGTCACCAAAGATGGCGATTTGCTGAGTGCTCATGGATACACACATTTGTCGGTTAGCTCCTATCTCACCCGAAACGCCAACTTTTAAAACAAACTAACCGCTCAGCGAAGCAACTCTTTCTCCATCGGAAGGAAATCTGACAGGACGTCAGCCGTCGCTACCATGCAGATCACGCTGAAAACACTGCAGCAGCAGACTATTCAGATTGAGATAGACCCCGAACAAACGGTGAGTGGCTGCTTGCTAACTAGCGCAACTAACATTGCTAGCTGTACTGCTTGTGTTTTAGTTTGCGGTGGACCATGCGGTTTGCAGTGGTTTGTATATTCGCGTAGTTTCGGCTAAAGTGGGGCGTATTTACCGCACATTGGCAGCCCTCCTTAAATTCCGAAACAACGCGACACCTCAAATCCATTACGGGCTAACTTCAGCAGGCTAATGTTGCTACCGTTAGCTTGACAGCATACCAACAAAGTCCCTCCGACGCAGCCAATAATAAGTTATTTGACATTCTAAGTTTGTCGCCTGGATATGAGGTGGTTGTTGCTCATTTTATGCCTCGACTTGACGTAGTTTTTTACCCCAAAAACCCAAAACTTACAACATGAACAAGGGGGACGCTAATGCTAATGCTTATGACTCTGCCAATTATGATTAGCTGTGCAGCTAGCACAGTGGGAAGCTGGCTCAGTTTAACATGCTGTCGAAATGTGGGGTGTATCATGTGAGTCAAATGGTAAAGACCCGTCGGCTTCTTTACTGTGGTGTTACTGAGAGTTATTCCTGTATTTGAACTTTATAGAATGAGACGCAGAGAAATGCAAAGCGAGGACTGAAAACTAAAGTTTTTATTGGAGGGAGTCAGTCACTGCTCAGTCATTTCAGAAATGTAGTTGGGCTGTTTTGAGTGAGGCTTTAGCTTTTCAGTTCCCTTGTTTGAAGTATTTTGCCATTAAACAGACTGCCTTGTAATCAAATGCTTTTCTACTTTTCCCACATTATAATCCAGTGAGTGTAATTTAATTAAATTTTATGTGATAGACCCAGGCAAATTAGTGCATACAGAGGGAGAAAAAGTAATTTTTTAAAAATAGTTTTAAATTTTGTCATAAGCCAATGATTGGAACGTTTTTATATTTGTATTTACTCTGATGCATCTATGTCAAACTTTGTGTTCAGAATAATTTATTTTAATCTCGGCAGAAAACCAGCTGTTCTGTGAAGCTTTGCAAGTTTGTTAGAGAACAAACTTGCAAGAACATGCAGAGCATGGAGTAGATTAGCACACATAGAACATGAAACAATATGTTAAGCTTTGAACAACTCCTAAATTGCAGTTCAATCCATCATCCAAAAATAGAAATGGTATGACACAACTGCAAATCTCAACTAGCTGAGGAAAGCGTTTGTCCAAGAGGCTCGTGGTAACTCTGGAGGAGCAGCAGAGATCCAAAGCTCAGTTTTATTGAACAGGTTACTAGTCTTTTTGGACTGCATGAAAAACATAGTGTGGCTCAAACTAACAATGCCGGGTTGGGACGGGGTGCAGAGGTAGAGCAGGCGCCACATGTGGGCTAATAGGCATCGACTCAGCCAGTTATTTCCTGTCTGAATACTGAAAAATAAAGGCCACTAGAGCCACAGAAAAATATTTTTACAAAACCTAACAACTTACCACTTTAATGCCAATCGTCATGAGCCTTTGTTCTGCAACTTTTAGATAAGTCACTGAATTACTTACAACTGATGACCTAAGTATTGGTTCTTGTGTGCTGAAGACATGTGTGAAAGTTGCAGAACGCAATATTGGCACATGGTAGTGACGGGATCGTGCTGTGGGAAGGGACACATGGATCCAGGTACATGACTGTCTGTCAGAGGCTGTAAAGGATTTGAGATGAGGGCGGAGGTTGACTTTCCTGCACGACGGCATATTTATGTTAGAATGGCCCAGTCAAAGTCCAGACCTAAATTACAATTGAGAAGGTATTATATTGAACGGGCGTCATACAAATGCGTTAAAAAAAATGTTTTTCCTGCAGTTGATTAAAGCATGTATCTGTTTTCTTCTACTCGCACATAACCAGAATAAAACTCCATGAAAGTGTTTGAAATGTGACAGAATGAACTGCAGGTCAGATGTTCTGAGTCGACAGAAGATTCTGAATCTGTGTCTGCGGTCATGCATCTCGTCCGCTTTCTGTCATCAGGTGAAGGCCTTGAAGGAGAAGATCGAGGCTGAACGGGGAAAGGACAACTTCCCCGTTTCTGGGCAGAAGCTGATTTATGCCGGGAAAATCCTGCAAGACGACACGCCTATTAAAGACTACAAGATCGACGAGAAGAATTTTGTTGTAGTGATGGTGTCCAAGGTGAGATTAGGGATTAATTCAAGACTGATTGTTCATTTCATTCTTCTTACGATGGTTAGAAAGGAGCTTGGATTTTCTGGACTAAACGGCTGTTTTAGCACATTGTTCTTGTATGATCTGAAATGTTTATTCTCTGGATTTTGATGATAATGGGTAAATGAGAATCGGCTTTTGGAAATTTTGTGGATTTTTCTAAGTTTATTTATTTCTTTATTTTTTGTAATGCAGTAGTTTTTCACAGTGAGATTTATGTTCAAATTGACTTTCTTACTTTTTTTTTTTTTTCAAAATACTGACTGAAAGTGTGCTTATAGAAAAATCAGATTGTGAAATGAATCTGGTTCTTAAACTGGGTCTGGAAGTCTTTGAACTTTGGGGGAAAGAAATCTATATTTATTGATGCAGTCATCAATATTCAACACAGAGATTTTAAGGAATCAGCATTTTGTCTTTTAAAATCCTCCATTCCTTCAGTTATTAGGTAAGTCTGTTTTTTTTTTTTTATTAATCAGCCTCCAGCTCTCTTGGTTAATCCAAAATGTTGTCACCAGACACCAGAATGGTTTCAGTCCTTCCCACAGTGGTCATGTCTCTGAATATGCTGTTCTTCTTCCAGATAGAAGTTTATGGAATATGACTGAACTCAAACATAATGACTTCCTGGTAGCTTCACGTTGATTCTACTCAAATCCATGACAATTACTTTGCGTGTTTCCTTTCCTGCGTCTGTTTGTTGATCACACCCCAATACCTTTAGCTTCTACTGCTGCATTCCTCTGAGAGACTTTTGTTTTTCTTTTTTTTAACTTTTGACTTTTTAGACTCAGCTTAATCTCAATTTTTTTTTTTTGGGCCCATTTTGGCAAAAACCCCCACAAAAAACCCCTTTCTAATAATTTATACACACATTGATATATGATGTTGACTTATTTAGACCAAACTCTTGAGTCACTCTAGGTGACTCAACAATCAGGAGTTTTTCTTAAATGGCTCATTTTCCACACACCATGTTGCACCAACTTATTGCCAAAAAACAGCTGGGTGGTTGTTTTTAAAGCACTTTGGCTATTTTTAGAAGCAACAGAAACACCAAGTGGAAATAAAAATGAAAATGAGCAAAATGTAAATTTTGCATAATAGGTTAATAGGTCACCTTAAATCAGTGATGTTTATCCCTGTTGGAGTTAGAAAATGGGCCTGAAGATGATGACATGTCAAATCCTCACCTGGCTGATAATTGTGCACACAGTGTGAAGGTTGTAGCAATCTGTTGTTTGTTTATTTAATGAACCTACAGGTAAAACTACAATTCAAACACATTAAAGAATGTGCAAACAAACATGGAAAATTGTGGAAAAAGTTTTGATTCTGTGCTGGAAATTCTGTAAGAACCCTGTTACCAGAACTCTTATCGCTCTCGTGAGTTGAAATGTTTTCTTTTTGTTTCAATTTTGTTTTCTAATATTTTTCTCTTTTGACTGTTTTTGAATTCATGAAAGGCTAAACCTGCAGCTCCAGCCTCACCGCCAGTCTCAGAAGCCCCCAAGCCGCCTGTACAGGACTCTGGCTCCACCCCCGCCCCGGCTACAAACCCCGCTCCCGCCCCGGCCCCGGCTCCGGCCCCAACCCCCGCAGCTGTCCCCATTTCTTCAGAGGAGGCCAAACCGGAGCCCAACACGGCAGCCACAGAACCCCAGCAGCCAGCCAGGTAGAGCTGATGTGGAAGAGAAACGGGAACCATTTCAATTTCATTTCATTATTAAAAGAACTAATTCAGTTTTCATGTCGTTCTCACAACGATATTGATTCCTACCATATTACCGTTCCACTCATGTTTGATATTTAATGGCTGTAGGAGTTCCGGTCCCTGTGTAACTCTGCTGATAATTTGGTCTGAAAAGTCTCTAAATCCAGGAGCAAACTGGTTTAAATCAATAGTTTTCTGCTGAAGTGAAACTTTTATTTGTTCGCCATGTGCTAAAAAAGAGGTGAACCAGTGTTGTGTATGTGAAGGGAAAGAATGTAAGAGAGAATGAATCTACAGGAACATTTTTATTTTAATCAAATCAAAGTTGACTTTTTACCATCCACATTCAGGTAACGGCAGCCTGCTTTAGTTAAATATTTCTTTATTTTGGTTTTGTCTCTATTCAAACATTGTGGTATTTTTTTTAACCTGCTGAACTGAATAGATTTTCTGATATTTATTTAGCAAGCTGACTTTTTTTTATTATTTAAAAAATCCCATTCTTATCTGTTTCTGTTTAAAACATTTGAATTTGCTGAATTATTTGAATCAAAATGTTGAATTGAAAAAGTTTATTTCTAAACCGCTTTTCACAAACATAACATGATTTAAATATGCTATGCAATAAGAATGAACTTCAAGTTACACAAATAAATGTATCTTCTTTTTTAAAAGAAAATCCTACTTTGTCTCTCTTGTAAGGGATGACAATGTTAGAATCTTCTTTCAGCCTTTAAGCTCAACTCTCCGTCTAAAATCTACTGTTTGTTGGTGTCTTGCAGCTCCAGTGGTGTCAGTCAGGGCCTGGACGCCTCCTCAACGCTCGGTACGTACCACGCCGCTGTAACGCCACGCTGCGCACAGTAGCTGCCGCCTCTTGTTCAGTCCAACAGTTTTCTGACCTTGTTATTGAAGGTATTGTCGCGCCGCTGCGTTTTTCTTTCCACATTGTCACCCAGCAGCTGTTACTGCCATCAGTCGGGGGACTTTACAAGCTGCTCTGCGTTGCGTGCCGCTTCTATGTTTAGAGGCTGACAACAGCGAACCCTTCCTTGTTGCGGCGTCACAGAGTGATGAGGGGGATTCCCGTTTCATCCTCAGACAGAGAGAGGAAGCGGCGTCCGTCACGCTGCTTTGGAGGACTTAACATGGAGTTTTGCGTTACGTTTTAGAAGTGGTGTTCTCATAGATTGACTTATATAAACCTTAAATGTGTAAATGAATCAAATTCTTCTTTGCATTGCATATTTTTTGTATAACGGTCTATTTAAAGCCCGGGTAAACTTAGCCTCAGACTAACAGTTGTTCTCCAAGTATCTTTGCTGTGAATGCAGCTTCTAAATGCAACATTTTTAGCTTTAGGTTGACACTACACCTGATTGTGTTGCTGCTTTTGCAACGTCTGAAAGCAAATAGGAGTCTTGAAAAGTGCTGAGATAAACTTTTAGAAAAAATTCTATTTGCTGTAGAACTGAGTAAAAACCAAAGCATCTGACTTTCCTGTTCTGTCTGATTAGAAACAACTTCTATCAACAACAGATCTGTAGTTTGTTGAAAAAAAATCTAAATTATTTCTTTATTCATTTCTCAGACAAGCTTTTGGTTTAATTTGGTTATGTCATTGTTAAGCATTTCAGTCCTTAGCTAAGTTGGAGGTAAAATGTTGTCAATTTCCAGTTCTTATATGTGTTATCCTTTAATTTTTAAAAAAGAAAACATCTGCAGCTGTATGATTTCTTGCTAAAGTATTAATTGTGTGATGAAACAAACCTCTTTGTGTCAATAAGTGACTTTCATCAGAGCTGAAGTCTCATACGGGGAACCACAGGGTTCCATCTTGGGCCTCTTCCATTTAATATCTACGCTCCATTTAGCTCAAATTATAACAAGTAATATTAGTTACCATGGCTACGGCGTTGATACACAGCTCTATATTCGTGTCATCAGGTGACTCTGAACTCACTCATATGTTAAATAGATGAACATATCATCCAATTCATATCTAGAAATATGAAATCAATAATTCCCACTTGTGAATTTCCTGGTTTGTGTGTGTGCATTTTTTAATAAAAAAAAAAAATACATTAAACTTTGAAATCTAAGATGTAAAAAGCAAAGTTTAGGTGGAGTTCATATATTTTTAAAGCAGTTGTTTTTCTAATATCAGTCAACAGTTAAAGCATTTCAACAGTTTTTGCTGACTCATGCCTGGCGCTCCAGTTGATGCCAATAAAACAGAGCAGTTGTTTCCTGCTGCCGTTGTGTCTGCAGTGACTGGAGCCGAATACGAGGCCATGCTGACAGAGATCATGTCTATGGGCTACGAGAGAGAGCGAGTGGTAGCTGCACTACGGGCCAGCTTCAACAACCCTCACAGAGCGGTGGAGTATCTCCTCACTGTACGTCTCACACACACACACACTGAACTACTTATCATTCTAGGAAGAACTCCAGATTGGTCTGAAATGAGTTTTTTTCTGACCGTGTAATCAGTTCAGAGGTCAGAATCGATCTGGACTGTGGACTCTGACCTCTTTGTTCTAATTTAACGTCGGGTGTTTGAATGTTTCCAACCAGAATCCAGGAAGTGTGCAGCTGTGTGTGTGATTGATGTTCATTGTTTGGTTCTCAGGGTATCCCCAGCAGTCCAGTTCAGGAGAGCAACCCACCGGCCCAGGCCCCCACATCTGGCCCCACGGAGCCTCCGTCTCTAGCAGAAGGTACGATGCAGCTCTTTGTCTTCTGACTGAGAAATGAAACTCATTTCTGTTGGTTTATCTGTGTGGTGGGATTAAAAAATAGAATCTCACATTTCTGCTTGAAATGTGAGAGCCAGCCTTTAGGTGTGAGCTTATAATGCTCAATGCTCTGGTTGGTTTTCCAGGAAACCCTTAGGAAGCCCGTCAGTTTGCTTTAAAAGATGGAGGATGCTGCTGTGCATGCAGGATACAGAAAGAGGAATGCTTTGGGTTTATAGGAAAACGTGTGTTTCTGTTCATGTCCTGGTGATTCCTCTGGTAAATCCTGTAAATGTCAACTCACTAATAATAATTTAAACTTTATTGGGTTTAGAAGAGGCAGTTTATGCACCAGCTAGGCATCTTGATTAATCAGAAATATCTTATAGTAATAAATCAAGTACATTTGCAAATGTAACGCCAAACCATAAAAAGGAGAACACGTAAATACTAGAAAAATCTGAAATAAAAAATAGAAATAATACTAATAAAAGTGATGGAGTATGAGAGTGAACCATGTAAAGTCTCGACTCGCGTTGCTCCATTTGCTGATTTGAAGTCAGAACTCGGATCTGGGAATGACATTAAAAATAAACTGGCATCGTTCCAACTCCTTGGAGATTTCTGACTTGTTTTGCCTGGTAGCCATGGTAACTACTGTTAACAAGATACATTTCTTCATTTTGTTCCTTTAAACTCTGTGGTGAAGCTAAATCAGGTGTGTGGCCTTGTATTTGTTACATTTAAGGACTAGAAGAGTTCTAGTCTATTTTCACTACTGATACAGATATTGCAGCTTTGAGTTTTGACCAGTACTATACAGAAAAATGTTTTGGTTTTTTCAAAGAATGTTGGCATGGCAACCCTGGCTGTGTGTGATCTACTCATCCTTGTTGTCCAGGGCTGTTGGGTCGTTCATATTTTCTGTTTTGACGCTTCTCCGCGGTTGCTTGGTTGTGTTGTGTGTGTGTGGCCCAGCAGGTGAGAACCCACTAGCATTCCTGAGAACCCAGCCGCAGTTCCTGCACATGAGGCAGGCCATCCAGCAGAACCCGGCCCTGCTCCCAGCACTCCTGCAGCAACTGGGCCGAGAGAACCCACAACTTCTACAGGTAAACCCCCATGTCTGCTGCCTGGATGCACACACACTAGGGTGTTTTACTGTGTGTGAAGTAGGGCTGTTGTAAATGAATATTTTAGTAATTGAGTAATCTAGCAACTATTCTTACGATTAATCGAGTAATCGGATAAAAAAAATTTGAAAATAAAATAGTGGTAAATCTGGCACCGGAGTTACTATCGGATATCAATGTCAGTCCAATTTTTCATTTTTGAGCTTCCCTAACAGTTTTCTGTAGTTTAGAAAACTAACCTGTAACAATAATAGCTCACTTTCTAAGTTAACCTGAAGTTATACAAAGATCTGAAATTATATTCATTTTAATAATAAAGAGGCAAATACACTTATAAAAATGTATTTACTCCATCTTTTAGTTTATTCATCTTCAGTCAGTTTAATAGTTGAATTCTCACTATGCCTCATACCTGTCAAGCTTTGGGTTTGAGAATACGGGAAATGTCGCCTGGAGTGGTGGGGGGCAGGCGAACGAACGTAAGATGGGGGTGGGGAAGGACATAGACGTTCGAACGAACAAACCTAATTGGGGGACACGACCGGTAGACCAGCGGTCTAAAGTAAGACCGGGGGGAGCAATAAGGAATATTTACGGCACCTTCGTTCGTTTCAGAAACTCATCTACCAGCCATGTGCCACCACGATGATTTCCACCTCCTATTTGTTCAGACCAGATATGAAATTTAGCGTTTGGTTCGTCCGTAAATCAACTACTCAGCCGCCCGCCGTGTTCAGTCTCTCTGCTCACCTGTATAAATACTCCTGCATGCCTCTTCCTGCTATTCGCTCTGAACCAGCAGCTCCTAGAGGAGAAAAGCTGCTGTACTCCAGGCATCACATCAGTCATTTTAAGGATGCTTATTGGTCCCCCAAAACCGATGAAAAGCCGGGCATTAACATCAATCAATAAAATCCCCACGGCCAATCTTGAAAACTAGACCTTATGAAGCTAACACTTAGTATTCCTCAACAACTCAGAGGTGGAAGTCTGAGCTCCGCGTAACGCAATGTTCCAGCTGGAACACGGCGCGCTAAATAATAAAACATAAATTAACGAAGCTTTGAGGCTGGAAAATTTTCCTCGAGGAATTTTAATAATTGAATCATTTGAGGAATTGTTTCAGCCCCAGTGTGAAGTGGAAGGAAAATGATGCATGCTGCTTTTATATTGATGCTCTAAAATAAAAATTGTTTTAAATATCTCCTAAAGCCAAAAAATCTAATTAACTTAAATTTCTCAAAGTTTTTACGTGTGCTTGATGTGCTTTTGTTTTGGCGGCATTTTAGAATTTCACTCAAAATCCACATGGTAATCGAGTAGAGAAACAAAAGGACTCAAATGAAATTAGAAGTAACTCCGCCTCTTTCTGTCTGCAGCAAATCAGCCAACATCAGGAGCTCTTCATCCAGATGCTGAACGAACCGGTGGGAGAAGGAGGCGACGCCCCGGAGGTCGGCGAGATGGGGGCGGCGGGAGAAGAGGGCGCGCCCGTCAACTACATCCAGGTCACACCACAGGAGAAGGAAGCCATCGAAAGGGTGAGGAACGCACCGACCGACTGTAGGCCACTGGATGATCACTACAGCACAAATGTTTCTGGATGATAAATTGTATCAGAACGTATTGAGATAAACGATAATATAGATCTGATACCATTTTAAAGTAATCTATTGGAGAGCACATTCTCAGAGGTCAGTGAACTTTAAATTCTGGTGAACATTCAACACTGGAACTGGAAGACATTTTAAATATCCAAAATAAACAAAATAACAGGAACAACAAATTAAGTGAATTATGAAGTTGAAATTGTCCTCAAAAAGAAGAGCTAGTTGAGGCCAAAGCACCAGACTGAAGACTTTTGTCATCTAGTTTTTAGTCGAAAGTGAGAAAAGAGAAAACCAAATCATTTATTATGTGATTAATTGATTTGTTGCTTATTGCAACAGGCCTACCAATAACCAATCTTTAAAAAGCCTGACCATTCAATTCCAGTTTTGGCCAATACCAATTTTTATTTCTTTTCTTTTTTTATTCTGTCTGAGGAGTCAGACCTTTACAGAGGTGGATAAAAATCTGTTAAAAACACCAAATCCCATAGTGCACTTCTGCTTCCTGGTGCTAACCCCGCCTCCTCCTCTGTCTCCTCCCCCCTCCAGTTAAAAGCTCTGGGTTTCCCCGAGGCTCTGGTCATCCAGGCCTACTTCGCCTGCGAGAAGAATGAGAACCTGGCGGCCAACTTTCTTCTCAACCAGGGACTGGAAGACGACTGAACGGGAGCAGAGCTCTGCCCCCTCCCACCCCCCAACACCAACACCACCACCACCCCTCTCCTGCCCCACCCATCCCACCGCTCCCCCCTTCCTCAGCTCAACATAAAGACTGCACCCCCTGATCTTACTGTACGACCTCAGCTGAAGCAGACAGGAGGGAGGGGGGGGCCGGTTGGGGGGTGGAGGGTTAAGTGCAGGAAGGTCAGATTATGGGAGTAGTGGGGGGGAGGGGGGAGAAAAGTGTGGAAAAATGATGCAATCCACGTGAATTCCAATGGAATGAGTGGGGTCAGCTTAGGGAGATCTGATTTTAGGTGCGCTTTGTGAACATTAGGGAGGGGGAGGGGCGGCGGTGGTGTGTGTGTGTGGGGGGGTTGCGTGCTCATGTCTGCGTGTGTGAGAGTACGTGTCTGTGTATGCCTGTGCAAGATGGATGCGACACAGTTAGGCTGAAGAAGAAGAAGAAAAACCCCAACAACAACGTAATCAATCTGGCATCCTCTAAGGTCGTTAATGCTGTAGCTCTGTCAGTCGGTCAGTCTGTCGGTCAGTCTGTACGGCCACGCTGTGACCACATCATCAGCGTGTGTAAACAAAAAAAAAAAAAGAAACTGCTTTGTGTGTACCTCTGTAAGCCTCACGTCCGACAATGAAATTAGAAGAAGTGACGGACTGGACTGTGCTGCCCTTTTCTTTTTTTTTTAAACATCTCTCTGTCTCTCAACATGTTTCTGGGGTCATCAAGTCAAAGTAGGAACAAAACCATCACAGAACAGGATCTTGAATAATCAGTTGAACTCCTGACCATCTGAGCGGGATGTGAAGAGTCCACACACACACACGCCCACACACACACACACACACACCGTGCCTGCCTCTTCATCACATCTAAAACTCTGGTTTCTGTTCCTGGTTCCTTTTGACACTACATATTAAATACTGACTGCACATGCTACTCTCCTCCGACAGCTGTGGTTTCATTCTGAGCACATCGTTATGATCAAACATTATTAATGACAGCAACTTGATCCAAAAACGGACATTTGATCAGAAACGGATCAGCTCTTTGTGTCTCAGCTGGGCATGGGCCGACATGGAGCAAAACTCTACGAATCATCAAGATCACCGTTATAGAAAACGGCTTGTGATTAAAATTAAACACAGTAATTAGTCAAATTGAACTTTTTGAAATATCTGTGTGAACAAACATTCGTATTCAGATGTTATTGGGAATGCACCGATCAGGCCGATTTCAGTCTGATCCTGATTTTTATTTTTTCCTCTATAGACTATCCCATGTAAAATGGAAACATGCTCCAGAATATTTGAATGCTTCAGCAAATGAAGGAATTGCAAAATGTAAACATTCATATTCATGGCTCTAATGTTGATCTAACTTTTAGTTCTACATCTTAAGAACTTGCTGCTTGTTTCTAGACTGCATTTAATCAGTGGTGTAGAAAAACTGTCAGGTTTCAGTGACCTGCCGATCAAAGGAAAACCATCAACTCTGGTCTTTTTATTCAGGATTTAGTGCCAAACATGCTAAGATTAGCTGGATAATTAGGCTACCTCTGGCTAATTATGATCAAACATTATTAATGACGGCCTTGATTTCAGCCTTGATTGTGTTAACGACCTGTGCCCAGTTTGACCACGGGAAGCGTTCCCTAAAGAGAACCATTAACCAGTGTAGGATGATCCTGCTCTGAACGTCTCTTCCCCTTCCTCCAGGCTTTGGACTGAAGGTATTGCGTAACTTCCCATTGGCTGTTTCAGCTGTACTCTTTAAATGTTGTGGTTTTTATTTTTTGACCCGGATCACTGAAAGAACCGCCTGTGTCACTGTTAAAGTGGGATAAATGCGGGAACGTTCTCTGTTGTACCATCATGAAGGTTTGGAGAACCTTGAGGCGAACCGGGTTCTGTTCTTCCACTGAGCGTTAAGGACGACCTGTAAGAAACGTATTTTAACTTTTATTTTTGAAGACTTCTCACCCATAGGATTTCCATTCAAGGTCCGATCCTAACCCGACCATCAGTGAGCGACTCAGGACTTGGAACCCTCTGTTTTTTTTTTTCTTTTTCAGAACATGAAATATTCACGCTAACGTTCTTATTGTAGATATCTAAGCATGAAGGACAAGGCCCTGGTTTGTTTTATGGGGTTCATGAATAGATGCTGTTACCTGTAACACAAGTGCATTCTGTCTGTGTGTCTCGGTGTGTGGGGGTGTGTGTGTGTGTGTATGTGAAGGCAGCCTGTCCTGATTGTTGTCCTACAGCATCAACATGATCTTAGACTATGCTGTGCTACATTAAATATCAGCAGTCTTTCAGCTCCCTGACTCTGTGCCTTCACGTCATTGTCATCGGCGTCTCACTGGTTAAACAGCTGCAGCTCAATTAGGATTTCATCCAGCTTGGGTTTTACTTCACTAAGTCAGTTGTGAAAGGGAAACTATTTAAATTTGCAACGCAATAAAAATATTTGAATTGCATACATCCTGACGATTGTTTCACAACTCAGAACCCAAAATTCAACCACTGGAAATGAGAATTGATATTTAAACCTTCAAAGGTTTTTACTCCAGAAAGTGAACTGTGTAGGTTAGATGGACACCTTTTCATTTAACACAGCAAGATTTTTTACAGATAAATATCTTCTTTAGCTTTGGAGTAATTAGAACTACAAACATGGACCTACGCTTAATGGAACTGAAAGCGTTCAGGCCAGTTAAGGAAATTATCCACCACAAGAAGTTAAAAACCTCTTATTACACCATCATGCAAAACCTTTACATATGTATCTACAACAATGTAAAAGATTACTTTGTTTTTTGAGCAGATAAAATAAAAAAGGCACAAAAGGTTTTTAAAATACTTTGTTTTTGGTCCCCAACTGCTTTCATCTCAATGATTTTGATCCTCATGGCAAACAGTTTGAACAGCACTGGTGTGAACACTCGGATCCTTTTGGGTGAATTACTGCATCAGTGCGGTGTGGCGTGGATGTGATACGACTGTGGTTATGAAGAGATTTCTAAGGTTTTGGGATGCCATCGAACCAAGGTGAGAGCCGTCATTATCTCTATCCGGAGGAAGGATGCAGCCCTGGTGAACATTCCCATGAAGACGGTGATCCGATGTTATTCCAAGAGCGCATCGACCATTCAACCAGGAGGTCACCAAACCACCCAGATTAATATCTCAATCTCTGCAGGAGATACTGGGCAGAAATCAACCACTGCTGATCCAAAACAACAAAGGTCCATCTCACATCATCTAAAAACAGCATATTGATAATCCCCAAGAATTGAGGAAAAAACAGATAAAAGCACAGTGGACCTCCAGGCTCAGCATTATTTAATTTAAAAGGTTTATTTAATACACCAGTTACAGCAGTAGTGAAGGTTAAGCTATGCTAGGTTAAACGTTACATGCTATATTAGGTAAAAGTGATTTCACTTTATAAATTGAATAAAAGTTGTCTACCATTCTTGTCTTTAAAGAAGGTAATTTAGTTCGGTGATTTGTTGAAGCGCTCCAAGAATGAAGAAACTTGATGCGACTGTGTTTGTGAGGTATAAGAGAAAAAAAAATAAAAATCATTCTGGTGCCCATCATCTGGAAATCTTTCCATCACTGCTCCAGACAGAGTAAAGAGCCAGCAGACCAGGGGTTACAGTCAAGAACATCCTTTTATTCAATCAGGTAAAGGCATTGCTCTTTTCAAACTGCGTTTTATTATTATTATGGAAAAGAAACTGTAATTAACACATGCATTTCACCACAGGCTCTGGGAGGGGGCCTGTGAGGATGGGATGCTGCTCTGTAGAAAGGATGGGGGAGAAGAGAAGGGCGCCCTCTGCTGGGACTGGGTAAGAAGTGAACGGATAACCAGGCGGGTTGGAGTCACTGGACCGCTAATCTGAGCCCAACAAAACATGTTGGAAACAAGGTGTGTAAAACAATCAAAACAAAAACGGTGGAGGGTTAGGGATGGTGCAGAGGCAG
This sequence comes from Brachyrhaphis terrabensis, assembly GCA_903067065.1. Taxonomy (NCBI): domain Eukaryota; kingdom Metazoa; phylum Chordata; class Actinopteri; order Cyprinodontiformes; family Poeciliidae; genus Brachyrhaphis; species Brachyrhaphis terrabensis. The sequence goes on from CAEGAG010055577.1 coordinate 17,102, forward strand.
AGTCTCCAGACACACTCCTTAAAAAAAAACCACAACACACACATACACTGCTCTCTCTGAAATGGGTTCTTGTGATAGCATGGTTGATTGTTTCATTAGACAAAGTTTCAGAATTAGGAACCAGAAAACTCCAAGCTGATAAGTCCTGTAGCAACTGTGCTAATTGGGCTAAATGTGAAGCTTTCAGGCTCTGACTGCATCAGTTGTGATGTTTTTCTAGAATCTTCTTCAGTTAAGCTACAGCTAACCTGCAGTGAAACATCTACTTTTATTGTTCTTCTGAAGGAATGCTGAACTAGTAACAAGTGGCAGGAACATCGACTTTAAACACTTTGCTTCTCTTCCAGAGTTGGACTCTAATCGAAGTTGATCAAGTTCTAGAAAGCCAGTGCTTTTTCCTGATTGTTGAAATTCTAAAGCCAGTAAGAAATGCCGTTTTATATTATTGTGTTTCAAAAACTGAATGAACATGATCACAAATGGATATTCTACTGGTTTATCCAGACATTGTGAGATTCTCTAATGAATACTTCAAATCTCAAACTTTAAATACATTTAACTTATGTGCAGCATTGAACTCAAGGAGATCTCAAACTTTACTACTTCTACAGGCATTAATGTTGTATTTCGAAATTTAGTCAGAAAATCTGCCTTCAAAATACAGACAGACAATTTCCAAAAACCCAAATCACGACACTATACTATTCCCTAATAATTGTAAGGCATTTTTTTTATTGGAGCGCATCACCATTTAAGCTCCTTAGTTAATTTTATTTTCCTTTTAATGGTGAGATAAATGTAGAAAACTAGTAATCACGGCTGTTTGTTGTCATTGTCTCTTGTCACGTGCAAAGTAAGCTGTTCTTTCCTTAACTTTTTAAGTATTTGTTGGCCAATTCTATATTGCACTTGGAAATGTGTCATGATTTTCTACTCATTAATGGAGGCGCAAAAAAATACTAGTAAAACATTTGCCTTTTCCTTTTCTGTCAAATGTCTGGTCTCACACACACATTATTCTAAACATTTCTCTGCGACAGGCAGAAACAAAAACAAAGAACCCCCCAAAATGCATGCTATCTACGCTAGCAGTCCCGCTGGTTATCACAGCTGTGTGTTCTTACCCCTCCGCCCGGAAATGGCCCCCTCTCGTCGGCCCCAAGCCCCCCGCCCCGTGTCCCCGGCCCGGCCCAGAGCCTGGTGGTGTAACTTGTTCACTTACATTAGCTGTTGAATGGAGAAGCTGGAGAAGATGGGTATGGTAATACAATGTGAAGCGTACAGACAAGGATAACATGTGAGCTAATTGCATTCTGCTCAGACAAAAACAAAACAAAACAAAAAAATCTTTGCGTATTTTTTTTTTTTTTTTTACATTTTTCTTTCTTTTTTTTTTAAACCGCGCTGTAGAGAGAATAGGGAGGAAAGAAAGTTGAGGGGAGAGAGAGAGAGAGAGAGAGAGAAGGATACGCAGCTACAGACTACTCCAGTGTCCAAGATAAACAGACGACAAGATACAGAGGAAGAGAAGCAAGACGGAGATTATTTTTTTTAGACTTTTTTTTTCAGCTTTTCTATAGTATTGAACAATAAAAAGAGCAACTAAATCACACCAATTTCCTTTAGTACTATGTATACTGCTTGAAAAAGCTTCAAGAAGAAGAAGAAGAAGAAGAGAAAGATATAGAAATATGAGGGAGGGGACTTATTTTCTTTTGAGATGGGCACTCAGGAATACAAGATGGAATCTGTGAACAAAAGGCACTTTTTAGGGACAACCTTTAAAGATGCTCTGAGTCTATAACACTACGTCACCAAACAAATATTTATCATCATTTACAGCTGGTGGGTGTTCGGGGGAGGGGGGACTCGGGGGGGGCGGGGGGGGGAACGGGGTTCGACTCGGGTGACTGCAACCCCGCTGGCTGAAGACGGAGGAAACCCTGGAAGCGAGTCACAAACCAAGACGTTGATCTTTTTGTCGCTGTTGTCGTTCAGGAACAGGAATCCAGACTTGTGCATCTCCCGGAATACTGGGAAGATCTTGTCTTTGTTCCACGTTGGGAGCGGTGGCAGGTAGGATAGAGTCCGCAGGAAACAAGTGACAGTTTTTACAAGTTTTTTTTTTTACAAGAGGATGTTTTTTTCTTTCTGCTGTGTCGTAAAGGTTTGGGAGGAAAAATGCCTTTTGTTACAACAACCTTTCCGTACAATGAACACCCCCCTTCCCTCTCCCCGGTAAATACAAAGAAATAAAGTAATGCATGATTTCCTAAAAATTTGTTTTTATGATAACACTTAATTTTGTTTATTATTATTTATGTATAATAGAGACTGAATGTACTTTATTCTTTTACGAAAGCACCAGTTTTTCATAATGATATATATTTTTACGAGCTGCGAAATTGTTCCTTTAACTCCCGTCAATAAAAATGAATTTCTTTTCTTGAAAAAGTGATAAAAGGAAACAATGGAAAAAAAAAAAGAAAACTAAAACAATGTCCCCCAAACTTTTTTTTTTTCTTTCTCATTTTTTTCTTTTTTTTTTTTTTATATCTCACCGCTCGTGTATTTAGAGTCCCGGAGCACGAGGACTTGAAAAACAAACGAACAAACAGAAAAAAAAAAAAAAATCTTAAGAGGGTTTCCCTCCTTTTTCTTTTTCTTTTTTTTTTTTGCATGACACCCTCAAACATTCTCTAACAAACACAATTCCTCTACCAAGGCATTGCACATGGCTCAATCAACATACATCATTTAGTTTCAAGAACAATACTTCCCATCGAAACAATAAAGAAAAAACAAATCTGTTCGTTTCATTTTAGCCGATTCTCTACCGATGGGCTCCGACTCTGCTCCGATTCGCGATTTCCAGATGCATCCTATGACTGTGCGATGTATGCCATGCTTCAAAAAATAACTAGACTGCCACAGAGCTTATCTTGCAAACTAAAAGAAAAAAAAAAAGTATATATCTATAAATATATATAAAAGTGTATTATATATAAAGATGCTTGAGATTATCTAGTGAGCTGTCAGTTTTTTTCTCTCCATTCCCTCCTGACATATTTTTTTGTTCTTTTTCTTTTTTCTTTTAATTACCATTCACTATAGCTTATATGTGAGGAAAAAAACAACCTGAATTCATGTTTGACAAATTGCATAATGGGAATACAGAGGCACTTCCTTTGATTCGAAAAGAAATCAGCCTACCGCCTTCGTCCAGCCGACCCAGTCCTCTCTACGGAGCGGGCGAGAGGTCGCCGGTCAGCTCGGCCGACTACGACTGCTTCCCCTGCGGTGAAGGAACACGGCCAGGCAGTCCAGTTATTTAGTGAGGTTGAATGGGCGTTCGGACTCGACGTGGGAGAACGTGCGCGCGGTGGGTGGGGGGGTTTATATGTAGAACAAGACAAAAAACAACGTGACAAAGCGTAAAGGCCTCCACAGATTGTCTCGATTTAAGACTTCCCTTTGAAATCTGTCGTGCGTGGCGTCATTGGGAGGATTGGGGGGTTTATGCGATTAATACTGAACGGTTGTCATGAGTCGGATTTAAAATGCGACACGCTAAGTAGTGATCCATCTACTGTCATGCTTACAAAACATTTTTTTTTTTGACTTATACGATTGGCTGGCATGATTGTATCAGTGCAGTTATTTGATCTATAAGGGCTCTTCCATTTAAAATGGCTTCGGGGGGAGAGGAAGGAGTGCTGGTGTGTGTGAGTGCATGCATTTGCGTGGGGCGTAACCGTGACAACTAATACATTTTACTGTCACAGGCATTTGACAGACAAACTGGCACACACGTTTGACTCTTGACCTCGTAGGCCTCCGTTAAAAAAAGAAAAAAAAAGTCAGAAATGTAACAGAATTATTTTTCTCCGCAGTGTGTCCTCCTCAGCTCTTGGAGCAGCAGGTTATCTGGGAGTGTAAACAACAGGATCAACTTACAAATTGTAATTATTTTTAAGCATACTCGACTAGATGGAGATCTCAGAGTATGTGTTTGTGTTGTTGTCTAACTGGTTCAGCTTGTCTGTCTCCAGGAATAATAAAAATTTAAAAAATCCCGTGATTGTCAAAACCCCACTCGATTTTTCTTTCGCTACAGTAAAGGGCCTTTGATTAAATCATGTCAATAAGACAATTATTTGGGATAATATGCTTCTTTGATTGCTGGATGAGAAAACTGATAACATTAATAGGAAGCTACAGCTGACAGCTGTTAGATCAGTAAACACCAAAAGATGAAGAGTCTCTTTTACTTTTCCCAAAATGAACTCAAATCCAAATTAGAGGATGTTGATTTTTTTTAAAAGTGACATCCTGTGTCGACATCTTCACTTGTTCCAGAGGCTGAAGCTAATACGCTTGGGAGGGGCTGGGATCATGATCAGATTTTTATAAAAATGAACATCTCCACCACACTGTTTTAAAAATGTCGTAGGCACTGGATCGTTTTCAGAAAACCTTTCATCCACACCGAATCCCACAGATCCGCCGGTGAGCGTTGTTTTAAACATGCCAAACACACAGGGGGCAGTGTAGCGCAAAGCTCAACACTATGTCATCCGACCAGAATCCGTCAAAACAACCACGACTTCCTATTAGGATTTAAACCACAACAATACTTTTACTTTTTTACTATTTTGTATCAGAAAGTTATTTGGACCAAATCCACTCATGTGTTCTGCTCAGTGTTTCATTCAGGAGGATTATCGATGGCGCACCACCTCCCACTGCCATTTCCTGTTTGAATAAATATCTGCCTGATTTTTTATTTTTTTTTGGGCTGAAAGATCGGAATCAGGCCTTTCAGACTGATGTGAAAAAGCAGGATGTGGGTCGCATCCAAGCCCAAAACCGAATTTGGGTTCCATTTGAGTGAATGAAGCCTAAGAAGACCACTGATAAACATCTGTCGTTTTAACGTTTCCATAAATATCCACTGGTTTCATTCAGCAAATTTTAAGAGTTTTAATTTGGGCCAAAATATTTAATAATTTCTATCTAGAAACATTTGGAAGCATCAAGTAGAATAAAAATAAAAATCCCTTTTCGGATTGAAAAAGATGTTTGACCATGGATTAGCTGCTAGCTTCAGCCTCTGGGGCTAACGTATCTGTACCAACTCCAGGAAAGACACTTCCTGCTGACAAACTTTGAACAGAATGAATCTTTAAATGTTAATTATCACGATCCACTGCGAGGCTAATCATTAGCACTAGCAACACGTCCATTAACAGCCGATACGCACCATTGGAAGTGCAGATAAACAGTTTAGCGCTCCTACCGTCACTACATGTGACAAACACATCAGCCATTTTGGATTCTGAGATTGGGCTGGCTGAGGATCCAGTTCATTTGTCCTGCTTGTGTCTCAAATTCTGCCTTCCAAGTGGAAATGGACCCCACGGTCAGTCAAAATGTCAAGTAAATGCTAAGTGAATTAAAGTGCAATAACACCTGCAGCCACTAGGTGCTTTTTCCTAACAACCTCAGACTTTAATCAGTCAAGTACTGACAAATGGTAGGTCAGACATATTTACTGTTTGACTCCCTTCTTCTCAAGCAAGTGATTGTCATCATTTTCCAGGGATTTTTAAGAATAAAAAAAAACAAACTAAAACCTCACTTTTTTGTTCAAACTAGCTCCAAAATCATTCTCGGTCTGATACAGTCACTTTTTAGTAAATGCTCAGAAATTTAAAGTTGTCATGGCCGTATCCATCTCTTTACACTGTTTTGATTTAACTCCTGTCTAACCAGCTGCTCACTGTAGCTCCCCATGGGTTTGATACCAATCTCCACATCTAAAACAGCAGGTGGGCATATTCCCCAAGTTTTTACAAGCACTATTTCTCTCCGGGTTAGCCAGCCGCTCCGTGTTTTTTGCCCCCCAACATATCTCTTCTTCTTCTCTCGCTTTAAGGTGCTGCCATTCAAATACAAAAAACAATTAGAAAATAGTACAAATCCAAAAAGGAGTCAATTCAAATAAAAAAAAAAAAAAACACGCGAGGGGAAAAGAATTAGTCAGCGTTCATCTATGTTACAAAAAGGGGACGATTGGGGGCGAAACTCACGGCTGCTGCCAATAGCGGTGAAATTTCTCAGCGTCCAGGACGCCGATTGCATCGCGTGTGGAGGGAATTTACTGAGATTATCGGGTAAAAACCAAACAAAAAAAAAAAAAAAAAGGAAAGCTTTTACATATAGAAATATCATGAGCTGAAAGGTGAGAAATCCTGCAGTCATGGCACACAGACTGACAACGTTGTGAGCAAAGGGGAGACCGGTGATTGGCTGAATCGAACCATGCCGGGTGGAGGACGCCTGAAGGCTGCTTGTACCTTGTGGTGTGTTTCCTTTTCGTAGAACGTAAAAATCATCTCGGCGAGTGTGGTTTACCTCCCATGCCTCGTAGGTAAATAGTGCACATCGTTAAGGGTTAGTGTTGACTGATTCAGCTTGTAGTGCAACTTTAAATCAAGATACGGTTTGGCATGGCCGCTTGCTTATTGGTGGCCAGGCAAGAGGAGCCAATCGGGTTTCGCTCTGGGCGATGATGAGATCGCAGGAGCCTGGGCCGCCGTTCTCACTGGACGCTCATCGTCTCGTTTGGGTTTTGGGTTCGTTGTGGGGGAAGTTTTCGTAGCTTGCTGGACTGTTGATTTTTTTTTTTCTTAGCCATTTGTTTCACAATGTGTCCTTGGAAAGCAGGAGAAGCTGACTGCTCCCCCACGTCCGCTTGTTGCTTCCGCATCACTGCTGTGGTTCCTGGGCGAGAGGAGGCCCACGTACCGCGTCCTCCTCAGCTCCGTCTTCCTCCCAGCCTCCTTCGAGTCCATCCGGTCGTCTTTCCCTCTTCACCCAAATCAGGTCCTCCCCTTCTGACTGCGTGAATATGTCCAGGGTTCCACTAGAAGCGTCATGCGACTGTAATTTCCTGCGTTGCTTGGTTATATTTCGTATCAGATGAGACGTACTGTCAGGGCTGGTCGGCGGGTTGGTAAGACAATAACTGTCATCCTGCAGGTTGTTTCTCTGTTCCTTTTTTTTTTTTCTCATTTTGAATTGTAAAGAAAGATATCTATTTGCTGGTTTGTGCACAGATCTTGTCAGAGGAACCAAGACTGGAAGAGAAAGAAAAGGGAAGGGGAAAGAGGAGATGCAGTTAGTTTTGTCTTAAATGCATTTGTAAATGTAAAAACAAGGTGAAACATCTTAACTACTGAATGAATTGATTTAATATTTTGGGAAAACAATGTTTTCTGTTGTCAAGCAGATTATAAATTAAGAACTTTGAACATACAACAAATTAAGCATCAATTTAGGAGCACAACTCTGACTGCTAGATGTCATCAAAATGCTTCCAATAAGATCTTTGGTATGTGTAGAATATGCATCAACAGGCTGTAATTTAGGAAATAGTCAACCTTTTTTAATGCGATACATCAAAATGTATATAAAAAGATGGATGCAAGTGTGGCTAGTGAGGGATCTAAAAACTAAATCATCGAAATGAGATGTGGAAATATTTTTAAAAAGGGAACTGAATTATCTCTTGACACGTTGAGACGGGTTTATTATTCATTCAAGCTGTGACAGAGAACGAGACTTTAAGCCGATAACAGGAAGGCTAAGCGGAGTACAGCAAAGCAGGCTACATTAGCCAAAGTGCTTTCAATGGATTTTATTTAGAGTAGAGAGTGCGTATGTTTTTAGATTTTATCCATGATTATACAGTTTTTTTCCAAGTGCTGTACATTTGCTAACAGTATGCTGAATTTGGGGATAGAAGTCCAGTTGGTGTTGTTCTGGATTACTGCAAACATGCAGCAGCAGCAGGGTTGCAGCACCCTGACCCTCTGTGTCACTCACACCATCTTCATGTCGGGTGTCTCCCAGTCGGCGTGAGCAGGGGGCAGAACTGGGTCACTGCTGCTGAAGTTGGCTGCCCTGCTTGGCCTGCGGGATCTGCCACCGACGGCTCAAGTGCCAACATTCTAAAAGTCAAGCCTTGGAAACTCCTCCGCTCCTCCGGGAAAGCGGCCCTTTTGTTTTGTTTGACTCTAACAGGTCGCATGAATACAACCCCTTCCCCCTCTGCCCTTCTCAGCTAGCACACTGCCTGGGGTGGTGGGGGCACAGCGGGCCCCAGAGGGCCCATGGCATTGTAACGTCTCCCTTCTTAGTTACTCTGCCTTCCACCCATCTATCTCTTGTAAGCATCGCCTCTAAATCCTTGGCAGCAGACAGTGACCACCCTCTTTTCTTTTCCCGGATCCCTCTCCAGCAAGGCCCATCTCAAATTCAAGATCAACCGGCTATGACATCATGTCTGGTCACCCGGGGTAACGAGACGGCCGAGTCGTGACTTTGAAGCGGGCTGAGAACTCGGGTTCCCTACATCATGGTCTTTAAAAGTGGGGACCTCCGAAGGTCGGAGGGAAGATGACGAAAATAAATAGTTTTTAATCTTAAATTTTTTAGAATAATTTTTTTGTGTCAATCTTTTTTTAAAATCTAAAATATAAATAAGAATAATTGATTTAAATGTTATTTCTGATGCTCGTTTTCTACCGCAGCTCACAAGAAATGGAAAAGTTTCCGATAAGGACGCTGCTTTAAAAACCACGAAAACTGTGGGAATAAAATTAAAAAAAACTTATGTGATTAATATAAAAATATCACATGTTTTCTTATGATCAAAAAGAGGGAATTGTGATGAAAAATTGTATTATCTGGTAAAAATTTCCCATGGTCATCTAAAATCAGATCATACAAGGCAGCATTTCTGCTAAATGAATGTAATAATTATTGAACAATGACAAAAAAAAAATTATAAAAATGTATAGTTCTTTACATATTTTTTATCATTGTCCCCAGTCAGAGGTTAATGCTCTTTAGGGGCCGTGGCTTGGGAGGTTCTGAACATCAAACATTTGTTTCTTTTCTCTGCTGGTTGTAAAGCAACACATTTTCCACTAGAGGGCATAAGAAGGCCACAGCTGGTAGCTGAAGCTTTCTGTGCAGCCTGACCTCTAGTCACCACGTAGACAACTTTCGCCCCAAACCTTTCTGCTGTTTTGTGGAGACCCGAGTTTTTATCCTGCTGAAACGCTCCAGAGTGCAAATCATCCCAGCTTCCCGTGCTAAAGGCGTGTGGAATATTTGCAACGTTCAGGACGTGCAAGCGAATTTCAGTAATAGTAGGGTAAAAAAAAAATAATACTGATGGGGCAAATGAGTGAAAATGGCACAAAGAGGAGAAACTGAGAGGAGCAGAAACGAAAAGCAAGACAAAGCGAGAGAACGAAGGGCAGAGAAATAAGGGAGGGAATCCTGAGATGGTTTCCATGTGTGGAGGTGCGGGGCTGAGCTGGCTCCAGGCGGGTGTGGTTAGACACTAATGAGAAAAGTACTGGTGGTAATGGTGGAGGCACAAGGAGAGGGGGGGGGGATGCGGAGCGACGATTTTTAAGAAAGCGCAGAAGGTGAAAGAGGCGAACAGTAAAAAGAGGAGAATTAAATATGAGCGAGGGAAGGCGAGCAAAGTTTGAGGAATGAAGTAGGTGAAGTGGAAAAGCGGGGGATTGGGTGGAGCAGGGAAAGGGAAAGGTAGAGAGAGAGAAAGAGGGGAAAAAAAAGGCAGTGAGGGGAAAAGGGCCGTCTGCCTTGAGGGCAGGCTGCGTACATGCCAAATAAACAGTTGAGCACATATGGTAAACCACACACGTACAGTAAAATACAGATGTACAAATGCACACTCTGATGGTGCGCTGTGGGTTGGTGTAACCGGAGAGGTGGAGGAAACCCTGCAGCAAGTTTCACAGAGTGAGGGAGTAAGAAACTCTGGCTCACATCCACTCACTTAATAAGTTTCCTGAGTTTCACCAGTAATTACAGTCGAGGCAGATGAGCTTCCTCTTACGGTTTAAACATGGAGAGCGGTTCTGGGAGTGGACGTCCCTCACGTCTTACCTGTGTCTGCTGCGGGATGTTCAGAAAGTTGTTGTCCCGTGATCCGATGCCGACAAACCTGTTGGGAGCTGTGGCGCCTGGCGTGGAGTATGCTGTGGAAACAGAGCACACACCACGCTGGACATAAGTGACCTTTCAAGTAACTGGCCCCGCAACGTCAAGTTCAATTCTGTCCAATTTGGTGTATTTATGTAGAGCCGAGTTACAACAGATGTTATCTCCAGGCACTTTACAAAAACAGGCCAGAATCACTGTAAAAATCCTGACTCTACAGTCCAATCACAGCCACAGTCAGATCCAACTACATCCAGCACAATTTGACCTTAATTATGAGACTGGATAATAAACATCCGTTCATCATGTAATGCCAAATACCAATGGATTGACTAAAGCAACACTTTACACTTTACTAGCTAAACTGATTCACTTAAACGTTTTTCACTCCAAGATTCCTGGGCAGCCTTATAAATCTGCCATCTTCCCTGCCCAGTCTTCTGTCCACAATATCTTTTTTACGCATCAGATTAGGACAAGCATTAACAAGTTGTACTTTTATTTTTAACTTACAGAGTCAAAAATGATACACTGATCACGTATTGCGTTGAAAATTTGGAGAGTAACGTAACTTTAACAACTACATTTGTAGAGGCAAAATAAATAATGTTATACATAAGATCAGTAGATAGTTACAAAACTCAAATGTACCACTGTTACAGCTAATTTTCCTTCCTATTTTAACATATAACTACAAAAGATTATTTTGAATCGCAGTTACAATCAGAGCAGTGTGGCCCTAAATATGCTAGATGAAAACAGGTTTTAAAAAAACCCAGACATTGAAGGGGTTTATTTTCATGAGTTTATTGTCAAAAAACTACTTAAGACACAAACAAAAAACCCAAAGATGAAGGCGATTTTGTCCAACTTTCTATAGAATCGGTGTCAAAAATTCTCTGGTGGTTTAAGATATTTTTTTTAAAACTGCAAATACATATGTTTCATTACTCTGTAATATTTTCGTAGAGGTATTCAAGCCTGAACTCTAAATACAAGTTTTGCATTTTTCCAGACTATTTGAGAATGCGTAGGAACCATTCTTTCTTGAATGTATGAGAGGGCGATGTTTGTCAGCGGTAATGCTAGTGCTACTGCTAATGCTAAGGCCTTGTAAAACTAATTTAGCTCAATGACAAGAAAAAAAAATCTAAAGTTAATCAGAAAAGCACAATTAGCAGAACGAAAACTTACAAACTTAATACTATTTTGTTTCATTTCAACATAAACATTTATCTAACCAAATATGCATCTTTAATATGAAGCTTAAAATATGCAACAAGATTCTATTGAAAGAAAAAATTCCTATGGATCAATGTAAATGTATTGTTTTATTTGACAGGCTTTGAATGCCGTGTTGTACACAATGTGTGCTTCTCTTGTCTTGCCCGTTTTTCCAGCCATTTCTAGAAATTTCTGAACACAGGCTGCTAGCTGAACCGTCTCAGCTAGCTTTCATACCTCAGCAGGACTGATAGTTACAGATGGACTGTTGAGGTCAGAATAAAACTGGTAGTAGTATATTAAAATAGTTTTATTAAAATAGTTTTATGTAAAGGTATGCAGTCTGTTTCTGCCTGTAGGAATGCTGCTTACTTGGTAAAAGTCTTAGCAAGACTATTTTTTTGTCTGTATGTTATAATGCTAATGCTAGGACTACGTAAACCAAGATTAGATTAAAAAGAATTACAAAAAATACAAAATTAATAAAAAAAAATAAAAAAAAGACATCTAGTAGCTGTACAATTCCTCAATTTGAACTTTTATTTTATTTCAGAATAAAAATGTTCCCTACTTGCTGCATTCTGCTCTCATCTTTGATACCTAAGCTACTTGCTAGCTTTCCTGCCTTTAGCTTTTATCATTGGGCCACTGAGATTTCAGTACACAAAATAACAAACCTGTCTGTTTGTAGTGTTCATTTTACTCGAGCATTAAGTTTTCTGAGAATTAACAGTAGTCAAGATGTATGTTGCAGCCAGTCAAAAGTCATAGCAGATGGTTTTATGTGAATACCTACAGTGTGTCTCTATTAGCATTCGGGTTGTCATGACATCTATATCAGCCTGCCAGAGAATAAATCTGAGCGATACAGTCTTTCTTTTTAATGAATTCAAATGGTAATCTTTTATTTATCTTTTTTATTTACCCTCTCTCGTTCTCTGTCGTCTCTGGAACCATAAAACCCAGAATCACCTTATTATACAGTGTGCGATACAACTAACAGCCCACCAGCTGATCCTTTTGCTGAGAAATCTGGTGTCCATTTAGTACTCCAGTCATAAAATGTCATCTCTGCTTTTGTTTCTTTATACTCAGATACACCGTGGCAAACTTTACAGCACTGCGGACGCAGCGTTAGCAGCCATTAGCCAACATCTGGAAGTCATCAGCAAATTGCACAGTTCTCCATTTATTCTCCACACACCACAAATTTATTTGACTCTGACGGACACTATTTCTCCAAATTCTTGGCCCCTTCTTTCTCTCTGACACTTCTTAGAATAACGCTAAAGCTGTGGTCTTCTGTGCGCTCCTGCATTTTACCTTTTAGATTGCTGTAGCAAAAGAAAAAAAAAAAAAGAATGAACCCACATATGGAGACAAACTTTTCCAAGCTTTTCCTGGTCTCTTTAAAACTATAATACTAAAACTCTCTCTTTCTAAGATAGTTAATTGACTTATAAAATTGTTATCTATAAGTTTGGATTTTGGTAGAAAGATGGAGGCAAAAATATAACGCACCATAAATTTTGTATTGAGTATGCAAATGAGCTAAATTAGGCATAAGTGAGCAGAACTCCAACCAATACATTTAAGTGCATCCATCCTTGGTATGCATAGAAAACGCAAAACTTGCACTTTGCTATAACCTCAGTGGCACTAAAACAGGAAGTGGCTTGACGGGAATTTGCAGGACTAGTCTAGAAGGGGTTAGTTAGCTAGTCAGGCTATCTGCTCAGGTCTGCAGTCGGTTGGTGGGCAGACAAATGGCATTTCTCATAGTTTTGTTTGAAAAAAGTGTTTTTAAAAAGTCTTTGGCGTCCTCACCATGACTGACTGTTTTTCTTGCCCAGAAATACAGCCAGCTGAGGGTTAATGTACAGCAACAAGTGGGAGAGGGGCACCACATAATTCTCAATGTTACACACAACCAGAGACAACCCAGGTCACTCCAGTATTTTAATCTCTATTTGATTAAAACCACCCTGAACTGTTGGGTCGTTATGACGGAAAGATTTAGCAATTTTCAAACCACAACTTTTCAAAACTTTGAAACACCTTGACGACGGTAACCGACCCATCTCTAATTTTAGCATCTCATGTTACACATTTCTGTCAACATTTCGTACCGTCCTGAAGGAAGCCTTTCCAATATTCAACCGATACAAACACACTTGCAGATGATTGACAAAGAGTTAATCTCTGGAGTCTAAGGTTATGCTAAGTAGATCAGAGTTTAATAAAAGTTACGGATTGCAGCTTCACATATTTCACATATATGACTTTAAAAATAAAGCAAAAGCACATGTGGAAAACAACATCTGTTAAATTCCGTAACTAGTATTTATTGACTACTTAGGGTATTTAATTAGTTAATAAATAAGCTAAAAATGAAAATAAATGAGACCAATAACATCAGTGAACTTGGTTTTAATGAAGTACTGCTACGCATATCATTGAGGTCAGTGAAACCCAATGGAAATGTTTGTCATAATCTGATATGCAAACTCAGATCTCCCTGGGTGACAAACTCTGCGCTGAGAGACGGAACACAGCTGAATCCTGACGGTGAGGATCAGTCGGGGATATTTAAAACCAACTGGCATCAACGTCTCTGACAAATTTAGGGCAGTTTGAGGTTCCCCCACGGACTCCAGAGACCTAAACTTACTGAAGGACTCGGGGAAGCTGTGTGCAGACTTTGTGTGGTCTGTTTGTGTGCAGGAAAGGGAGGAAGGACAGCGATGAGAGACACAGGAAGGAAGGTACAGTATACATCCATGTGTTTCTAAGAATTGAAATAACATACAAAAGACATTAAAGACTTGCAGACGCTGACTGGGGGTGAGGGCAGGGAGGAAAACACTAGCTTTGAAGAAGAGCTAAAAGTCAGAAAATAAAAAAAAGGTGCTCCATCCAGTGCCCCTCTACCGTAAGACTGGCAGACATTTTTTTTTTCCATCACTCCCTTACCTTAAAAGCTTGACTTATTCTTCCTGTTTCACACTCACCAAGCAAAGGGATCCACAAAAACTCCACTAACGTCCCAGTTTCTGCTTTGGAGTCCATATAACATAACTGCCCTAAATTTGTGCCCCTCTGGAGACAGTAAGTCAACACTCAAATCTGACAGTTTGCCGATGAGTCCTTTTTGGGAGGAAAAGAGGAAACAGAGCAGCAATGACGCTTTCGTAGCATGACACGTGGAGTGGCTTCGACTTGTGGTGCCACCACAACTCAAGGGGCCTAATAAAAAGCCATGTGGAGTGCCACACATGTCTGTAATGACACATAGTCAAAACCTCTGAGGGCCTGGGACTACACCTTATTTTCTCTGCTGGTTTCCAAATTCTTCTGGAAGGAAGGGAAAGTGAGATGCTGGAAACACAATTACGGCACGAGGTCGGAGGAGGAACAACACGACACTGGTCTTTTGTCACTAGAGGGAGGTTTCTCTCTTTTCTTTTCTTTTTTCTTGTGTTACTTTGCAAACGGTCTCTGCGGGGTCACTTACACGGAGATGCGGGCGAGGAGAGTCCGCCGTCAGGGGGCGTGCTGTTGGGTTTAGAGTCGGGCATGGGGAGGGGCACTGGGCGGGCCACTGGGGGAGGTGGAGGCAGCAAGAAGGAGCCTGGCATTTTGCTCTGGCCGCTCCCGTTCGGCTGCGGACAACACAAATAGGGTCAAGAGGGCGGCATGCGACAACCCGCAGACACGGAATGGAAAAGGGGAGCGGCTCAAGAAGGCCGGGCCCAAAATATAAACAAATTCATGACGGAAGGAGGAAGAGATGGGGGGGGGGAAAAACAACTAAGGGAATGAGGTATGCGGACGTCATCTTTAATGAGGGTGTGAAAAATAATAGCCACCACAACAAGTGATTTGGTGCGGGACCAGGTTCCGCCGAGGCGGTCCGTGTTGGGTGAAGGAGGTTGTGGAGGCAGTGAGAGAACTTTTTGACTGGGCTCATCCATCAGATGGCAAGAAATCAAAAGCATGGGAGAACACTCGTCTACACAATCACAACACCACCAACCAATGGTACCAAATCCCAATCAACCAAACGGCAACTGAAATCGGAACAGCTAGAGATGAAGACAGTAACACGATGACACAACACAGGACTGGTGTGCTCGACTTGAAGCGTGCCGTGACTGAGTCCCTCTCGTGCTGATGGTTGTAAGCTTCTGAGGGTGGGGTTGGGTGGAGCAAAAGAAAGAAATGGACAAGAGGAAGAGTGGGGAAGACGTTGGGGTCCAGAACAGGAAACGGCAAAAATGACACAGACAAGACAATACAAAGATTTCTAGCCCAGCTGACTGAACCAGTGTCTGGTGTGTTGTGTTTGTGTCTCTGGTGGTGTGAGTCCTCATGATGTGAGAGGTAATTGGTGATGTCTTTGATTTTCCATCAACCTGCCTGCGTGCTTTTCTGTGTTTCAGGCAGCTGCTGCAGGTAGCAGCGTCCCTCCTGCCTTACCTGTCCGGCGGCCTGCCCTGAGCCATCGGCACAGACGAACTGCACAAATTCCTTCAGGGGGTCCTGTCCGGGATGGTGGTGGTATCGTATGGTGGGGTGGGTGAAGTAGGGGCTAGACTGCTGGATGATGGAGGGGGACGGGAAGTGTAGGGCCGAGGCTGAAGCACGGGGACTCCCTGCGAACACAGACATTGGCATTAGTCGGACAGAGGCCGGGAAGGAATAAAATAAAGATGCGAGAGACAGATGCACCCGTTAAAATGAAACACAAAGATTAGGTGATGAATGAGAGACAGCAAGAACAACACAAACTGTTACAGATATCTTTTTTTCCAGTGAGAAGTGAAAGTATATAAATCTCCTAAATATAAGCAAGACAACATTTAGAGATCATTATGGTGTGCTTAAAGCCACACATTTCACATTCCACTTGATCCAAGAGTGACTTCAGCACACACACTTCATTACAATCGACTATAAAAAATCTGGATAATGACAGGCATCATGATTTGGTAATGATAGCGCGTGACGCCCACAGGGCGGTTCAGGGACCCTGCAACTGGTGTGTGCCACTCAGTTCAATGCGTCAACTACAAACCTAGCTTAATCTGTCTTTACTATCGCTGCTACTGGTGTATAAAAAACCCAAAATAATTGTGGGGGTAAGTAATCTGTTAGAATTTCTAAATGCAATCCACTGCGCCATTGTTGGAAAAGTACGTTGATAAAAGTAGCATAGTTGCTAAATATATTTAAATGAAAACCACACTGTACTTTGAATGTGTGTGAGATCTGCAATGTGCCAGGAGTTGGTTGATTCCTGACTCCTCGACATAAGGCCTATATCTATCAATAAACCTGATTTGTATTAAACCCCTCTCCACCTCATACAAGCCCAACGGCTCCTTGCTCCAGGCTGCCTGCTCCAAAGTGAAGTCATCTTCCTGCTCCTATAGTGTACCATACTAATCCCTTTACAAACTGGGAGAAGGCCAAGTGCAGGGGGTATGTGGGTGGGTTCAAAACAGGAGGAGAGGGATGGTTGGGACAGAAAGGATACAGCTCTTATCTCCCTCTGTGACTTTCCTCCTAATCTCCTCTTTCCCCAAAACCCCCCAACTATCACAAAACGGGAATGCTTTATTTATGAGTTCTTGTACATTTAAACCAGCAGCGTTAAAAAGACAGAAATTACTTTATCAGTCTCATACAGCAAATCAGAACTAAAATCTAGTGTGAAGGAAGACATTGAAAAGAAATGGCAGGAGGAATAGAAGGCGTAGCGGAAAGGGAGACATTTTTGTTCCATTCTAAAAATTGTGGGTAAGATGAGGGAAAACATCAAAGACGAGGAGAGGATATTTTATCAAGACATACATATTTAAATTCTAATCGAAAAAGAATAAGAAAACATCCTACAGGATCAGATACAATATCATAGAGAGAGAGGTGTTCTTCAAAATCGACGTCACGAGCAAAAAGTACAATTTTATTTAGTCGAGTTACTTCGCTTAAATTGAAATCACATTTGAAGTGAGCCGTTTTTTCAGTTTCTTGTAAAATCAGAACTTAGGGTTTCAATTCTGGCTCACACTCCAGGTCAGTAGGTGGCGATAAACCACACTGAAAGCTGTTTGCCAACCGCTAGTAAGATTAAAGAAGAAGAACCAGCAGCGTTTGTATATTCTGCTGTAGTTTTAGCTAACCACTTGTGACTAGTTCACTATTCACCTGAAATGTTAGTGAGTGACAATAACATTTATAAATTATATATATTTTTTATTTTTGACTACTTTGACCATCGTTAGATAAATTATAAATTATTTGGCCATTAGTGCTGTTTCACATTGTAGCTAATGATAGTTAGCTCTTACTTCCTTGTTAACCCAGAAAGCTCAGATCTGTCCTTAAAATAAATATAGAGCAAGAGTTTTTTGTTTGTTTTCGATTATGTAGCTATTGTAACATTTATAATCAATGCGTAATCTAATATTGGCTAAATAATAGCGTTAATTATGTCTTTAGGTAACGTTAGAAGTTTTAACCATGTATCCCGAACTTGGAGCTTCGTAGCTTAGTTGCAATGTTTTGTACAACAAAATGTTTAAACATGACATTTATTTGGAGGTGAACGTTTTAATGTTTGGTTTATATTTAAGAACAATTCACCAGAAGTTGTTGTAGCTACTCAACATTATTTTTTTCCCCCCTAAGGAACAATTTAGTCACACAAACGTGTAAAAGACAACTCTGCCTTTTGTCGAAACAATGTAAAAATATGACTTAAAAGTAAAAGACGACAAGACATCTCTAAAGAACACATATGTTCACTGAATGTGATTGAAAGGTGGTCAGTTAATCAAAGTCAAGGCATTTTTCTGGGCTAAATACAGAAAAGAAAAGGCAAATCTTAAACAGCCGTAAAAACATCCATGGTTGTCCAGACTATGTGGAGGGATACTTATGCATTTATTCCAGGTGTAACAGAAGCTAACTACTTGGAAGTTTATGCTAAATATTTCCACCAACATCACACTTCTTTTACTACTTATTTCTTATCAACATCTAAAGGTCAATACATACTTTACATAATGACATCATTTTGTTCTTACAGAGAAGTTCTTCTGAGGAGTTCTGTGCTTTAGTTCTTGTAAACTATAAAATGTCCTTGCAAGCAGGAACTTTGTTGGGTACCGAGAACCAAATCATCTGTACTTACCCGTCACTTTTCACCACGGCTCTCAAAAGTGTTTACCACCCTGTTAAAATGCCAGGTTCTTGTGATGTGAAACAAATGAAAAGTTTCATAAATCATTCCAATATACCCATATAATACAGACTTTCCCAACAAAAACCTACCAAGCCTGGTGGTAGGGGGCGCTAAGGCACTCCACCAGCCCACCGTATTTTTGTGTTGAAAAGTGTTAAGACATTGAGAACAACCGGCAAACCTAATTTAATCTGTCTTTACTGTCAATGTTACTGGTATACAAAAACCCAGTTTAAAATAAACAAACAAAGCTTAGCCTGCCGGTAGGGGAGCAAGTACAGTCTGGTGGCCCGTCAGGCTTAAAATACTCTGAACAATGTCTGTAATGTGACCTTTATGTTGTATTAGTCAAGGAAATGTATTTATTTAAAAACAACAAAAAAGGAAAGCGGCAACAATGCAGAGCTTCAGAATCAAATGGATCTCAGGGGCAGGCTATAAGAAATTACACACACACACACGCGTACTTATATATATACACAAAAAGCTCTCCTTACCAACATTTATAGTCATTGTGGCCTTGCTAATGGGATTATACCATACAGTTCTAAAACTCTGCTATACATGGTCTTTAATAATTTGGTAAATAAATACAGTAATTATTCAATGACTTCTAGAAAACAAGCATTTCAGAAAAGTTCATTCTGTGCAAGAAGATTCAGGGGTGTGTCGAAATGTTAGTGGTTTAAAAAAAAGTCCCAGAAAGGTGAAGAGCTGTTCCTTTAAATGATGTGACTGATTGCGGCACCGTGACAGCAACATGTTCCTTCGCTGCAGCATTTTTTGCACAATCCCAATCCGCCTGCCACCAAATTCCTGCGAACCCCGTCTGACATGCAGAACAACAACAGCGCTTATGATGTGGTAAGCACTTTCACACTAAGAGAGGCACCAAACGCAATGTTGAAGTTTGCCTGGAAAGAAATCATAACTGTATATAAAAAAATAATAATAAAAAACACAAAAAAACAAAACACAATGCAGCTCACCACAACAGCGTCGTGGTGAGAGGGTCGGGGAAGGGGCGGGTGTCCCGCGATGGTGTGAACGGGCGTCCGTCCGCACGCAAAGCACCGAGATCAGATTCGCCGTACTCGCGTCTGGAGAGGCGCGGGGGAACGTCAACGACCGCAGGGGAGGGAATAATGATACAGTGGTCAACCTCATCGCCTCACATCTGCTCCATGGCTTAAAAATGCTTTGAAGCTTCGCTGCAGAACTAAAGCACATGTGTAATTATCCACAATGAGCTCCTTCATTGGGTGAGTTTACAAAAGAAAAGCAGAGAAAGTCCCATAGTTGGTCTGCGCTGTGGTTTGAATAAATTAATAAAAACAGGAGAGAGATGATTTATGCCTATAATTTCTTTGCCGGGTCGGAATTGGAGGCGTTTCGACGCAGGAATCAGACAAAACTGCATTAAGTCGTATTAGCACGCTCGCAGTTGCGCTGCTGATAATGAATTTGGAGAACTGTGGTCTTTGGCAAACAATCACTTTGGATGTTTCTTGGGGTTTTTTGCTAGAATATTGGCACCAGTGAAGGGGGTAGCCTCAGAGATTATGTGAAAAATAAATATGCAGGATTCACAGAGGACTAATTAAAAGTGAACAAAATAAATGGAAGCAGCAGAAAATGAAATGTTCTGACTTTTTGTTTCGTATTGTAAGCAAGGCTCCCTCCAAAGGCCGGGACGTCTTCAATTTCGGTTTAATCCAAATGTTTCTCTCCTTAAAATCCCCGTTCATCCGTTTAGTCATGCAAACTTTCTGCTAACAATTTAAGATGTCAAGCTCCGGCTGACGGGATGACGGAATAATTATGACATCATCTGGGCTATTTTGTTTCAATTTTGGGAAGCGCTCATCACAAAAGCCTGACATGTAGTACACATCTGTTCTACGAAAGAAAAAAAGTGTTCATAGTTTGAAACTCGGCTGCAGTAAAATAAGTGGAGGATTTACAGGAATTATCTCCTACTCATGTAAAGTGTTAGAATAAAATGTTCAAACACTAATTCTATCAAACTGCAAAAATCTGCTCAACCAATCAAAGACAGCGCCATGGAAACCTCTCAAACTTGTCCAGTTTTTCTTCAGCCATTTTTTTGTTTTAGGAAAAGAAGGAAGGAGTTCTGCAAGCGTTGCAATCCGAAGAGCTATTTTTATTTCCAGTCCTGGTCATTAAAACTCTGCAAATGTTACTTAAAAAAAACAAGTCAACTTAGAGCATTTGATAAGCATCTACCACAGGAAGTGTGTTGATATTTTAAAAGAACTGCCATTTTATTTCCTCTTTAAGGTTTTATGAGTAAAAACTTTAGCAAAAATGGGATGAATTTTTTTCTATGGGATCTTGATTGTGAAAAATTATGTACAAAAAATAAAACTATGTAGTTCCAGTCTAATGCCTAGAAAAACAGATCAAAATATTTCTATTTTTCAAATTCGGTGCAATTATTCCATAAAAAGTCTGAAAAAATACTAAACACCTGCATTTATTAGAATATCTATATATATATTTTTTAAATTGTCTATTTCTTTCTCATTTTTAGCTTTAGTTTCCAAAGAGAAACAGAAGAATTTTAATGTGGTTACATTATAATGTGTCTGTTAAACTGCTGATAAATTCTGCTCTAACGCAGCATCTTCACACTGAAGCACGGTGGTGGCAGCATCATGATGAGATGATTCTTGCCCAAAGAGACTGGTTAGAGTTGATTGGAAGATGGACAGAGCTAAAAATGGGGCAATTTTGAAAACAAACCTATAGAAGTGTGTGCTAGAATGGCCTAGTCAAAGTCTAGAAGACTGAAATTTGGTAGAGAATCGGGGGCAGGACTTGAATTTTGCTGGTGCTTCAACAAGGGGCGGACTAAGCAGCTTAATCGACTCACGCCGTTACAGTTTTAGAGATGTAACCGTAAGAATTGTTGAAAACTGTTTATTTTTCCTTCTACTCTCCAATTAGCAGCAATTAAAGCAACAACCCTTTGGGAGTGAAAGTTTCCCCCCCCCACCACCAAGTTTTCTTGGACAAAATTAATATTTTCCTCAACTCTAACCGGCTCCTCTGTCTGTGCTGAAGAAAATCATCCCCACAGCATGATGCTGCCACCACCATGTTTCACAGTGAAGATGTTAAAAATGCTGGATTTTCCTTTTACAATTACACATGACATTGTACTGGTTCAGCGCTTAAAGGGATATTATAGAATATCGACATTTTTGAGCTTTATATCATGTTATACAATGTTATTCGCTCACCAAGAATAACATCATTTCTCTTGCATATTTGAAAAAATAATTTAATCTTCATGGCAAAGATTGAGCTCGGTAGATACAACCCCGCCTTTCAGGTGAAGCTCCTCCTCGGAGGTACAGTTCATAGGCTTCTGCTTCACAGAGCAGCTCTCCCCAACTCAGCTCCTTCAGACTAGTCAGCAGCAGTTAGCAAACACCTGGTGGAAATGTAGAACTGCTGAGTTCATTACAGGAGCTACTTCTCAGTAAAACGCTGGTAAAACTGTTGCTGAAGGGTTAATAGAGGAGCCATGTTGTGATGACTTCCTGAAGGTGGAGTTTCAGAAAGAGCAGGCGTTTCTTAAAGAGACAGAGGCCCAATTTCAAGGCGCTAAATTACAAAGTCAAATTTCTCTTAAGTTGTATTTGATATATATAACGTTTTCATAACAACTGGAGTTAACAGTTATGTGATTGTGCAATAAAATGACACAATGTGCCTGGAAAGCACATAATACTGCCCCCTTTAAAATCCTAACAGAACACACAAGAGGTTTGTGGTTGTAAAGAATTCACAAAAGCTGAAGCGTGAAAACTTCTGCGTGGCACTGCAATTGAATCTGAAACAGATGTAAAGTTCAAGTTTCAAAAGAAGAGCAGACAGATGAAAAAAAAAAAAAAAAAAGACATCCAGAACCACTTCAATGCTCTAAGAAATACACCGAGCAGCAAAGATATTCCACCAGCAACCGTCCACCAATAGCCAGGCCCAGAAAAGGTCCAAACAAAACCACACCCAGAGACCCCAGAAGCTCCGCCACCAACACCACCACCTGCACACGACAGAGCAACGTGCCGGCTTCAGATTCCCAACCACTCTCATGCCCCCCCACCTCTAAACCGCAGTAAGGAGGGGGGGGGGGGTCTGAAGGGGTAGGAGGGTGGGGAGGCCCAGGAAAAAGTGTGGGGTAGGAGGAGATGGTGAAGAGGAAGGGGTTGGAGGGGGTGGGCGATCAGGGAGCTGGGGGGGTTTGTTGGTTTGGTTGGGTTGGTCTCACCTGGTCTCACTCCCGCCAGCATTGGCAGTGGGTGGTGGGTGAACGCCATGCGGGGGGACCTCGTCTGGGAGGACAGGGCGCTGAAATCGAATTTCCCCAGCTTCTTATGAGAACCAGGCGACGAGAGTCCTGGCGAAAAGGGGATCAACAGAATGGCAGAACAGAGACGAGGTTTTAATCAAACATGGCTGCTTTTTGTTTACTTCGACTCTACTCAAGAAAAATCAGATCAAGTCAAAGATAGAAAAAAAAAATCAACTACTGGATCAGATTTCCTCAATTTGATGAAAAGAAGCAAATAATTACGATTGTAATCAACAGACTGATTGATTGACTGATTGGTTTGCTCATTGATTCCGACGTCCATCTTGACAAACACAGGGCTTCCTTTAGGTTGGTTCTCCGTCCGTTAGTGTTCAGTCAGTGGACCGTACCAGACGGAGGAGGGGGAGTGGGGTGAGGGTCCGGTGAGAGGGCATGTTTTAAAGCAGCAGCGTGAAAGAAGGTGACGGGAGAGAGGGGAGGAAGGTTTAGGTTGGGGGGATGGAGGTCAAGAGGCCAGGGGCTTAGCTTCAGGACAGAGGAGAGTTGGAAGATGCCCACCGATACGGGACTTGATAACATCTAAGTATCGTGTTTCTATCCTCACACTGGTAGCTTTTAAAAGTAAAAAAATCAAACTAGCTCACAGAGAGCCTTGCAAAGGTTTTCACACCACCTAGAACTTTTTCACACTTATTCTTCATGTTACAGCTACAAATGTCAATGCTATGAAATGAGAGACCAACACAAAGTAGTGAATAGTTGTTAAGTGAAATGAAAAATCCTGTCCTGGCTGCTTTTCAAAGGATTTTGGCCTGTAAAACTTCGAGAGAGCAACTTTGGTTGAACTAATAGCTGCAGTTTGGGGCTGGGCAATACAACAACTTTATCGCAGTTTTCTGTTTTTGAAGATTTGAGTTTGTGGAAAATGGGGATTTTTTTTCACACCAATGCACCTCTTAGGCTTCCACAGTTTAAACTGATGTCAGCCCTCTTGTTTTACTCGACAAGAGTGTTTTACCGCCTGTATTTATTTCGACTCTGAATTCAAGCCAACCTGCAGAAGGAACGATTGACAAATTAGCAAGTTTTTCATTTTTAAGCCATATCGCCCAGCATGTATCGTATCATTTATTGTGCTAAATTTCTCAGAAGAATTTTGATTTATTGTTCCCACGATAAATTCCAAGCAGTGATGTTTGAAATCCCCCCTAAGTGTTCTTATTGTCGGCTCTGTTATTGTTCAATGGCGTGTCAATAAATATCAATACGTTTATAAATATAATCAAACATAGTTACTGTGTGCAGCTTAGTGATACAAATCACTCTTTTGTATGTTTTGTGGGGCTATGATTGCTGTGCCACGCGGTCACAGATATAAAATTACTCCCCCCATTAACATCAGTTTTTAAGTGTTGACACAAATTTGCAATAGGATTGTTGTCTGTACTTTAACTAGCCCAGGCTAGGATATCATTCCATGGTTACAGTCTCAATTCTACTTAATGCTACAAACAAAGAACCGTGTTCTGTTTGTGCTGAAAACACTCATCCCCACAGCATGATGCAGCCACCGCCATGTTTTACAATGTGGGTGGTGAGTTTAGGTCGCTCTATTTCTAGTGAGATTAAAATCACAGACGGCTGCCTTTAGGAGGCGGTTTTATTTTGGAGCCTAAGAGTTTTGGGTGTGCTGAACATAAATATACAAAACACTTTTCTGAGTTTTAACAGTCAGAAGCAGTGAGAACCATGAATAATCGTCACCTCAAAATTATCCCCTACTTTGTGTTTATATGCCATAAAAAAATTACTAATAACACACTTTAAAGTTTCTGGTCATAAGATGAAAAAAATGGGGGAGAAAGTTAAAGGGATGTGAATCTCTTTTTGCAAGGCACAGCAAACCGCAGCGTTGCTACAAAGAGCCTCAGGAACTCGAGTCAAAACAAACATGCCCGACCAGCCAGCTCACTACAACGCTTTAGAAATGAATGGGATCCTGAACGGCCTCATATCTGGGGCAGGCTGCGTTTTCCGTCTGATGCCAGCACAACCTGTGCAGCTACATATAGCTGCAGAGGAGCCTGCCAAAACACACCGACTGATCCTCTGATGCAGCTCTGACTGTCAGGCATTGTACGCAGCCGCCTCGAGACATGTTGTATTTCATTAAAACTGCTCCAGCTCTTTTTTTCCCCCCCTCTACTGCACACCTACACACACGCACACACACATGCACACACGTCGCTCAGGCGGAGTGGCGAGCGCTGGGCACGCTGCCAGCGAATGCTTCGTGGGGGAGCCGGAGAAAAATGGAAGAAGTTAAGCGGGAGAAGAGGAGTGACGGCACACATTGATGAACACAATAAAGTGTCCCCGGGCGTCTATAAATGTCAGAGAGGCTAAAAGGCTGTGTAAAAAAAAAAAAAAAAAAAAAAATATATATATATATATATATAAAAACGGGCACACTAAAGTACAGGCTTGACTCATCGGCGGACCAGAAACATGGCCATAAGTGTGAGCACCGCAGATAAAAGAGGTTCTCTTCTGTGATGAAGGGCTGGTGTGGTTCATGCTGAGGGAATTTATTTTGATGTATGGCAAACCAAGGGCACAATTTAGACTTCCTGGGTTTAAGAAGGAGCTCCAAATGGTGTATCTTGAACCACAACGTTTAATATACGCTGTCATAAAAGCCCCAAAACAAGAGCGATCCCTTACACTGGGAATATTTAGGAAAATACAAAAAAAAAAAAAAAAATCCATCAGCGACATTGGAAGAAAAGAAAAAAATCTACTTTCTCTGTGAAACATGCTGAGCTCATGTTGCTTCCAATTCACTCGAAAGAATACAGTGATAAACAGAGAAGCGAGAGGCTCATAAACTACTAAATGGCACAATATTCACACATATAAAACAAACAGAGTCAAATAAAGTCGGCGGGCAACTCCAGCATGGCCCAAAGAGATGTGGAAATAGACTTTACGAGCAGAGCGTATAAAGTCTAACAGCAGATTTCTGTAAAGCTGGAGCTTTTTTTAAACGCTGCGCTGGGAAACGTTGGTCGCCGTTTACCCAGAGCGTTCGGACGTGGCGCAGGCGCAGCTGTTCTTGTGTGGGCACCGAGGATCAAGGAGAGGAAAAAAAAAAAAAAAAACGGTGGGCGCCGGCACTTATGCTCGGCCACGCGGTTATCGCCACATGTAGGAGGGGAGGTGCAGACGCAGATTATACATCTTGTTCACTGGTAAGATGATAAAACAACAACAGAAAAAGAAAAAAAGGTGTGATCAGACTTAAACACACACAAAAAATAATAAATAAGGTGACATCCATCTGGTTGGAATATTTTATTTTAGTCTGTGTCATATTAGCACGTTATGTAACGAATAGTGTGATGATAGCGTGAGAATAACTTCTTAAAAAGCAACGTGTGAAGGGAAATGTGGGAAGTTTGCATAAGTAGGAAGAACAAGTTTATTATATTGGTAAAAACGCCAATCGAGACGAGAGCTCTGGTCAAAGGTTTACATTTGTGCATCAGGTGTCAATAATTTCAGGACTTTTAGTGATGCTTTTGAACTTTTTGACCTGCAGACGCCCACCTGCACGAGCAGAACGCCTGACCAGCTTTCATGGTCAGATGGAAACAGGCTGAGGTTGGACCGAGACAACTCCTGACGCAGCAGGTCAGTGGACTGGGACACCGGTGTTTAAAAGATGGAAAGTAAAAAGCGTGTTGGTGACGCGGAGGGAGCTAGAATTAAAACGAGGAACGACAAATGAAGACGATGAAACGAGTAAAAAGCAAAGTGTACTTTACTTGCAAACCACTAATGAATTAAGTCAATGAATTGTGCGCTGCATAACGTAACGCTACATATTTGAAATATTTTTATGATGAGACGCAGCATGACTGGGAAACTTTGTCTTGTTGCCCCTTCAGTCAGAAGAAAGCTGCAGCCCACTAATGGTCTCCACCACAGGTGTCCAAACCTTTTGTGACCCAGGTAAAAATCGGCAAACTGAAAATTATTTTTTTCCCCCAGTTCAAAAATAATTTTAAAGAAAATTATTTTCCTGTTGCCTACCCAGCAGTAAGATAAAGTGCAATATTTGACTGAAACAAAACACTTGCTGTAGTAAAAGTTTCCAAATTTTTTTGGATGGAATGTTTTCTGTTTGTTGGTCTGCAAAATGTTTTTAGTCTGTTCCCAACAACAGAAAGAGGAATCTCTGAAGACCTGTGCAGGTTTAACACACTGGTTTAGTAGTAAAATGTTGATGTGTTTGGGACCCAACTTACTATGATGTTTAAATGAAGAAAAAAGAAAAGAAAAAAACATGGCTTGTGTTTTACTGCAAATTTTCTATTTTAAACGATATACTTTTATAATTAAAATGTGTTCGTAAACGATTACAAAAAAGCGTCTTCTGCTTCGGCTTCATTTGCAGTAGTAACGCTAGCTATGCTAATTATGTTAATCGCAGATATAAGATGCTAAACAGTCTAAAATGTTAATGCCATCATCATTTAGTCTTTCTTTTAGTCCGTAGTCTTTTATGGCATTTACTCTCTGACATGGTGTGATGTCACATCCTGGGACGACGGGTCAAAAATTCTCCATCTTGTTCTTATTTCTGCTCAGGTTATGATTCTAAAACGAATTTTGAATCTGCTGGCATAGACAGATGAAAGATGAACAAAACCTCGAGATATGAGATAAAAAAATAAAAATAAAATAAAAACGTGTAAGCAAACACATTCGATTTTACTTTTGCATACCTTTAGCAGAAATGAGTATTTATTTATTTATTTTAAACGCCACGGCTATCTGCATTCCAGTTTGTTGCGAAAGCGATTGTCTACTGTGTGATGCATTCAGCGGCCTGAGGGAGACATTTGCAGAAGTACGTAAACTCTGATGATGTAAAAGTGATGCCATCATGGTTGGCTGAGCTTGGATTTGAGAGGAGGAAAAAAAAAACAACAATCTTCTCCAACTGGAGGAGTGAGGATTATACCGTTGCATCATGGGAAATGCAAGCTACAGTGTTTATGCAGCTCGTGCCAAACTAGACATCCTAAATACTAAATATGCTATAATTTCAACTTTCTTTCAAACAACCAACATCACACAGAATCATGCAAGAATAATAAAATAAAAAAAAGTTTCCACTCGCATGTAGAACTTTGATCAAACAAAGAGGAAAAACGAAATCCCACGCACCCAAAAGAATTACCCGCTAGCTTTCAGTTCCTCTGCGACTGCAGGTTTCCGCGTGCCAGCGCCAATTATAAGCAGCCCATTATTCATAAATAACTTTAAAAAATAACTTTAAATTATACATACTGTTTTTAGACCCTGTGATAATTCCTAATTAGTCACTATGTTGATGAAATATCTGGTGGTATATCAGCGAGGAACAGCAAATGAGGCCCAGATGCCCAGTGAAAGCTTTGTCTAATAAAGCTAACAGAAGTTACTCTGATCTCTCTCTCTCTCTCTTACAGTGTGTATGTCAGTGTGTCTGTACACACATACAAAACAGTTGTTTGTTCTTCATTATTTCTGTGTCCTGCTCCTGGCACACTGCACAGGCAGCCTGGCAGCCAATTGCTCCCATGACCCTGCAGTCTTGCCACGCTAACAAGCTAGCGACCACACAAACCGCCTCTGAACCAGTCAGCTAGCGAGCGCGCGCGCGCTCAGAGAGAAACAGTGACTCAAATAAGCTTCAGGTGAATAAAAGCAACAGTGCATGTTGGACAACTGCCGTTCCCTCGTGGCTTTTGTTAGCAGGCGAGAAGATTAGGATAGCAGTACAGTCATTGAAACATCATGTTTTCTGCAAAAGACATATTTGCTCCAACTCTGTCAACATCACAGATGCACGGGGGAACCTGAGCCACTCCCTCTTTACCCAAATGCTCCGTCTTTCCCCACCACAGAGCAGCAAGAGCGAGCGAGCGAGGCAGAAGGAGAAGCGGAGCAGAGCTGAGCGGGACACAACAGACTTCATGATGAATTACATGATCACCTGCTATGCCTCAGAGCCTTTCATTCAGGTAGAGATTCACCTCCAGAGCAGGCAGAGGCAGAAGCCCTCCTCCTCCCTTCTTCTCCTTTTTCCACATCTCTCACTCCCAACACCACCACCACCACCATCTCCAGAACAGATGTCTGCTGTAACCCAGTAGCTCCCTTTGCTGTAGACACATGGAGTTGCCATCTGGACCGGAACGCCGTTCCTCTCCAGACTGGTGTGGGGTGTGTGTTTGTATGTGTGCGAGAATGGAAATCAGTTCAAGAGCTCTAATGTAGTTCTTTTCTATGTGAGCATGTGTGTGTCCGCGTGCGTCGGTGAGTAAGCATGGCTCGGAGACAGAAGGTGCCTTGTGCACTGATGACACACCTGAGTACCTTTGGTTTTGGTTTGTTTGGATCTTGTGTTGTTTTGTTCTGTGCTGCCTTTCACAGACAGATGAGGCAGGCCTGGGGCAGGTGGCCGCAGCCCCCAAACAGCTCTGTCTAAACAACCAGCTGGATGAGGTGCCGAAGAAACTTCACTCACATACTCGCTACCTTGCCGATGTCTCTTGCAGGGCGCTTGGGCTTTCTCATGTCTCCTCGTGTTACAACCACAAACTTCAGTGTTTTCTGTTTTATTTTCTGTGCATTTTTGTTTTCCCTTTATTCTGACAATCCTAACTGAAACCCAAGATGCTGAATCGCCTTCAGGAATCTTAGTAAATAGAGTCTGCCTGAGTAGTAATGGATTAGTTCTCTAAAGGCCGCAGAGGTTTGTTTAGCTTCTTCTCTAATGTTCTTTTAACCAGTTCTTCCACACTCAGTGACGGCCAGATTCGTCTCCATTTGCAGATCCTGAGCAGTCCATCCATGCCGGATCTAGCTGAGTATTGTGCGCAAGCGGTTTGATTGGCGGCAGACTACATCCATTTAATGACCTGTGTATTAAAGGCTGGACGGGGCGATCAGCAACGAGCCAATATGAAGAGAGATTGAAGAGAAACTGGCCACTCAAGGGTACACTGATTGGCGGCAGACTGCAATCGATGATTTGGCCAGTGGATTTACGTCCACAACATCTCGACCACCATTGTCAATCTACATCAAGTTTGACGGGGTGGCGAGGTATAAATCGATAATTCCATGGTGAAACCTTGTGGTCCAAATCTTTCTATCAATTGTGGCAGAAGAGCACATCCAGAGTCAAGTGGACGGGACAACAAACAAATATACTAAGAGATTTCAAAGAAATTTCAGAGAAATCTATTGGTAGACATTTTGAGCATCTACAAGGGGTAAATGCTTAAACCTCCACAGGTATAACTGTGGAGTTTTGACCACAGCTCCTCCAAGTTTCCCACATTCTCCCTATGCTCCTGCCCACATTCACACCCACTGAGAGGAACTCACTACCAATGGAGACACGACCAATTTGGCTAAAACCAAATCAAACATTAACCAGCCAGAGTGAGACTTGACAATGGAGGAGAAAAGGATTCAGAGAAAATTAGTGAACAAACAGCCGAGGTCAAAGAACACAACTTTGTTTAACGTCTTCTCAGTGAGGAGACGTTAAACAAAGAAGTAGCCAAGAGGCCTGTGGTCACTCTGGAGGAGCTGCAGAGATCCACACCTCAGGTGGGTGAATCTGTTGACGGGACGACAATTGGTCACAAACTCCACAAATCTGGCCTTTCTGAAAGTCCAACACTGTGCAGTGTACACAGCATGTGGAAGAAGATATCGTGGTCAACTGAGACGTTTTACATACAAAACACAATAGAAAACTAACACTACACATTAATCTGAACCATAATCAAGGGGAAACACTGAGATGGCTGCATGACGCTGTGAGGAGGCTTTTCTTTAGCAGCAACAACAGAGCCAGTCGGATGTAATGAGAAGATGGATGAAGCTAAACAGAGCAGCACTGGAAGCAAACAAGTTAGAGGCCGCAGAAGACAAGAGACTGGGACGAAGGTTCACCTTCCAGCTGGACAATGACCCTGGACATACAGTGACAACCATATCAGTGATGATCTAGATCAAAGCTTGGGCAATAATCCAAATTCAGAATCTATGGCAATACTTTGATTTTCGGAGATACTCTCCATGCCGTCCCACTCAGCTTGAGTTATTTTGTTGATTTGAACGGGCAAAAATCTTAGTCTGTAAAAGTGTCACGCTGATAGACACAAACGCCAAATAACTTGGAGCTGTAATTACACTGAAGGCTTTTGTTTTTCAAAGTAAACACATACAAATATACTCATTCTGTGTATTATTTTTCTTCGACATCTCAAAAACATTTCACTGGTTTGTGTTGGTTTGTCGTGTAAAATCCAAATCAAACACGTTGAAGTTGTGGTTGTAACGTGACAAAACGTGGAAACTGTTCATTAATTTTATAAAATACCAATAAAAATGCTAGACCACTGAGTCAAATGTTCTTGGAAACTTTACTCCAGAAGCATGTGGTGTGATAACAATGTGCTGTTTGGACACAATGAAACAAATAGCAATAAAAATCACACTTGCAGAAACACCAGAGCATTCACATATGTTAGAAATGTGCATCCAGCGCACGTTTGATTTCTTTCCCACACAATCACAGCGACGTCTCTGAGGCGGACAGGTGGTGGACGTTATGGAGCTACTGGGCTACCAAAAAGACGTTTGGTGAACCCACAATGGACAGCAGCAGACATCTGGTAGAAACACAACCCCACCCAGCAGCAACAGAGCCAGAGAACAGGACACATAAAAGCAGGGAGAGGAAGAGGAGCGGAAAATAGAAGGGAAAAGACGGGATGGAGGAGCACAGGAGAGCTCAGAGAGCTCGCAGACAAAGGCAAACAGACAGAGGTGCATACACAAGCTGAGGGTGCTGTGAGCGGAAGGAGAGCAACGTATACATGTACACAGTAGAATGTTTAATGTTCTAACCATGGTAAGGAAACTGCACTCCATCGCTCTCATGCTTAATCTTCCTCTCCTGCACACTGGCCAAATGGTGCTGCACTGAAAGGCCAAACAGGGGAGAAAGGGAAGAGTTAACAATGGAAGAGGGGAGGAGAGATAATGACAGACACACAGAGAGAGAGAGGTGGAAAGAAAGAGAGAGAGAGAGGGAGAGAGAAACAGGACTGGTTAAATAATGAGCAATATGGGATTTTAATGGTATAGAGCGCAGCAAACGTCTGTAAAATGGTTACATCACGACTGCTGGCAGTATCACAAAGGAAGCGTAGCAGAGGGAGTTTCCTGAAGCGAATCCCTTCAGTCAAATGCTACACCAATGAAGTCACATTGTAAATACATTTGATGAGATAGCCATCGTGACGGTTGAGAGTGCTGTGAGCAAAAAGAGTGAAAGGTTAGAGCTTCGCACGAAAGTGGAGAGTTAAACCGGCGTTGCTTCGGTGGGAGGCCGGACAAAGGAGACGGACATGAATGGTGAGACTCAGAGGGCGTCTAGAGCAGCGAGGGGGAGTTATGATAGAGCTGATTACGGGTTTATGTGGAAATTATGATTAATAACGAAGAATAACCACTTCCCAATATTTTAATTACCATATTTTCCGGACTATAAGTCGCAGTTTTTTTCATAGTTTGACCGGGGGTGCGACTTATACTCCGGAGCGACTTATGTGTGGAAATTTACACATCATTATATCATATCACGTTATTTTTACACTAAACCGCAAGAGGGCGCTCTAGGCCTGTGTTATTTTACCTTCGGAGAGGTAGAAGAAGTCAGCCGAGCTGTTTAAAAGCGACACAGAAGAAGAAGATTTCATTGCGTTTAGTGATTTGGAGTGACAC
>CAEGAG010055653.1:0-71149 GCA_903067065.1 Brachyrhaphis terrabensis
TATATATATATATATATATATATATATAATATGGCATGATTCAAAGAAACCATTTTTACTCAATATTATTGTGCCACGAGGATTCTGCTCTACCCCTACACAAGGAGTTTAAATATGGATTAAGTAGTAATGTTCCATTACTTCAGGTCAACCATTCATTTCCACTAATTTACCCTAAACATTGGCCTGGCGTGCCTGAGAGACAGACAGGGTGAATCAGGAAGAGTCAGTGGTGTCTGTTCTGTTGGAATTTGCTGCAGTCAGGTTGTGTGAGGAGGTCAGCCTTTGCAGCTTTATGGAATGCAAAGGCAGAAATCCCCAAAGCTTTACTCGTTTGCACACAGAAATAGGACCCAAGACAGTTGTTGATGGGAGTTCCATTGGCCTTACTCCCACGAATTGCTAAAGCAGAACAGCTGGGGAGTTATGAGAAAGACTTTTTGTCACTCAGTCAGTCTACAAGAGCTTGGAAGGGGAGTCATTTATGCTGCATTAGATTTATTTCTCATTGCTTATTGTAAGTTTAATTATTTTTCAATGCTAATTATATTAATTCTCAAAAATCAGTGCTTTCTGCACTGAATCCCTAGAAGCAGTAAGCTGTTTTTATTTATAAATCAGCAGCTTGCTGCTCAGCTTTCTGGTAAAACATTACCAGAAATATTGGGTTTGTCTGTGATGACATCTGGACATACAAGACCCTGCAAGGATAAATATCTGTTGACAATGGATGTATGGATGGATGAATAGTTTGAGTATTCTGCTTCTAAACAAAGGTCAAGATCCTTGCTCATCACCCCTCTGTTTTTTGATATGGTGGATCATCCTGTTGATCAGTCACTCCATTATGAGGGGAATTTGGCAGATTCTCAGTTGGTGAAAGTAGGTCTTCCACTTCAACAGTTTGCTTTACTACTGCTGCTGCTGCCAGCTTAGGGGTTCACTGGGTTCTGCGGATCTCTGGACTTCTTACTGTTGTGCTATTGGTCAAATATTATTTATGCAGTAATCACTTCAGTCTGTAACCATTACATCATTTGAGCTGGAAATGATTACACACAATATATAATCCTTTATTTATACAGGAAAATCTCTTGAGACTTGTTGTCTTATTTACAAGAGAGACCTGAGAGAGACAAGAGAGTCATCACAACATAAAAACCATAAGTAAATTTATAAACTCTTTAAAAGAAATAATGACAGTGTCATGTTGGCAACTTTTGAATTTCTACTGGGTGATTACCATTCTTGTTTAACCCTCATCTAGAAAAACTTCATGTAACTCCTGGTCCATCTCTGAAAGTCTTCATAGACAGGTCAATTTTCGTCACATAAGATCTTAAACAAAACCAAAAGCATTGTCATGCAGACTACTCTTTGGCTACATTTGCACGAGACCGCTGTCTAGAAATTGCTGGTATTTTCAGATGATGACACTTTGAGTCAGCTTTGGTTGTCATGCCAGGCTGCTATATGGTGCGGCCTGGCATGACCGCACTATATAGCAGTCATGCCAGTAAACAGTAACCTGTCTCCATCGCCGATGAACGAAGTGCTCAGTGTGAAACAACAAATAAGCAGCTGGATCACAACAAAAATATTAAAGTTTTATAATTGAGTAGCAGCTCTGTGTAAATGGGGATTTTGTGTATATGTTTGGTGTAAAAGCAAGTTCATTGGGTCAGTAGTCAGATTACTAATTAGCTGTATACACTTGGCTTGAGAATAAGACGATTAACATCATAAAATTTGGTCATGTGTTAGTGAAGTATCTTCAATCAAAAGATTGTTGGTTTTGAACAATTTAACATGATTCTAGGTTTCTCATCAGGAACCACAGCTGTTTAGATGTGTCTCTGCTGCAGCAAATCTGAATCAAATGGCTGATTTACATCCTTTATTATGTTATAAAGTTTTCAGAGTAAATTAATGGATCTTGGCATATTCTACATGTTTCTGTTAATTAATTAAGAGAGACACTTAAAACATGTAAGACAGTAGGTAGTAGGTCTTGGGGAATAGGTTTAGGAGACAGTGGTCTAGGTAAAAAAAAAATGCAACACTAACATGGACGGACGGACAGTTAACTTTGCAAATTCAAGAATATTGACAGGAAAAATCTGTGGCAAACAGCATATAATCACTGTATCACTAAGCTTGTGTCAAAATCCCATGTAAACAAAATCACTTCATGTGAAAAATGTCAAAGTTTAGTGCAAAACCATATGGGGGAGTTTAACTTTAGGCTTTGTTTTTATCAGCTTGAATTATGGGCCTATCTTCCTGTGTGGGTAATTGAGCCTGGTAGGCTGTTCATTTTCCAGCCATGTGTTTAGGCAAAATCTGAACAGGTCTGTCAACCCTTTCACAGGGTTGTTAACATTCATTTTTTAAACTTCCCTCTGGTTTTCTTGCTGTCAAACCTCGTTACTGTGGGTCAACATACTTCCTTAATGAGTTCCACAACAAATCTAATGAAATTGTTGGAATTTTCTAAAACACTACAGCATTCCTTGGTCACTTAATTTGCTTAATGAGTTTAAAATGTTTTGCTTGCTAAATGTCCCTGATAGTTTATTCTATGTTTTTGCTGGCTATGAGGTGAGTCATTTCCTCTCTAATTTCCAGTTGTTCCTAAACAAAGACTAAGTAAGATGACAGACTGCCATAATAGTGGATAATCTTTAGTCACTGTAACATGGAATTAAACTTTTTTTTGCATGCTTGCAAGAAGAGAGTTGACATGGCTTTAGTTAAGACAAATTGTCTTTAAAATGTGTGTTATAGTGATCAACATTTAACATGAATGCAAATTTTCATTTTTCTTTACAAAATCTAAGACCAAGGCACCTTGACGTCACTTTGCCACTTAAACATTCCACACATAATCCAGAGTCGGTTTTCAGTTTAGCTTGTAGACTCTCATGACATTCTAATCAGTTGAGCATTTCCTTCCCTTCAGACAACTGCTGAGCCAATTATGTCTTTTCTGCCTGACCTTATTTAGCCTTCTGTAGAAAGAAACAGAGTTGTTTGAATACCGTCTGAAAATCTGAGTTTCAGTTGACCACCTAATGTCCTGCTCTTATCTCTAACAGCTGCAATATGTGAAACCGAGTCTTTTTTTAAATCATTAAAAACATTATATGAATGACCTCACCCGAAATCTGTTGCACTTATTTGTGCTATCTGTGATAGGTGCAGCCTGAATCAGCGCATAGCCTTGTTCATTTATCCTGCTTCTCATCCCTCAGGCCCAGAGGAGGCAGGACAGTGTCTGCCTCAGCATGTCTGGAAAATGTGTCCTGCAATGCTACCTTGCAGAGAAGCCTTCCCTAAGAGTATCTCATATCCAAGGAAGACAACTCACTCTGAATGTGCTTGACTCTTTCTAATTCACAGAGTGGTTTAAGCTTTCCTGATTTAAAAAATTGTACAAGTCCAACCAAAAACTGCAAATGGGTTACTGTGATCCTGACAGCTTCAGCT
Organism: Brachyrhaphis terrabensis; assembly: GCA_903067065.1. Classification (NCBI taxonomy): domain Eukaryota; kingdom Metazoa; phylum Chordata; class Actinopteri; order Cyprinodontiformes; family Poeciliidae; genus Brachyrhaphis; species Brachyrhaphis terrabensis. The sequence goes on from CAEGAG010055653.1 coordinate 3,490, forward strand.
AAGATGGGTCAAGATGACACTAGAATCAGGAGCATTTAAGTGGGAATTTAATTCCAAAAAAGTGTGACATCCTTATTTGTTGATGTTGCTAACTGTGTCATACTGGAGATTTAAATTATACAGTGTGTCTTCCACCAAAGTCTACAGCCAAGCTGCGTCAATAAGCGTATCAAACAATTGGAGGAAGCATCTGTAACTGACCTGGTTCATTGTAATACAGACTTTAGGATTTGTAAAGATCTTATGTTATTTCTTTGTCAAATACTCACTGGTCAAAAATAAACCCTAGGACTCTGGTGAGACCACTTCACTTGTTTTTAATATATATTTTAAATATTTTTCTGCTTTGTCTCTTAAGGTTTACCTACTCTGAGATGGTATGCTATTTGCTATTTAACAGTAAAGTTAAGCCTCAAGACTCATGCTTGTTTTCATCACTAAAAGTAAAAACAAGGTGACTTAGTGTTGCATAAGTTTTTCCTTTTTTTATAATTGTTATTTATTAAGTTAACTAAAAACATGCAGAATCAAGAAAGTTCAAATAACCCATTGAGAAAAACAACTTCAATAAATTTTTTGCAGGAACATAAAAACAAAAGCAAAATGAAAGCTGTTTTTCTACAGAATTTAGAACATTTTAATCTCAAGCCTTCCATCGGGCCGATGTCTTGACAGTTTTGCAAGATAGCAAAACTATGTTATGTCTTTCTGAACCAGGCAGAGATTGTTTACAGTGAAAAGTCAGCACTTGGAGGCAGCCTGAACTCTTACAGGGTCAATTGAGCTTCCTAGAGAACACCCAGGTCTGGAAACTGTAGTTGAATATCACCACATAGTTGACATGTGGTCATATTTTCAAACATATTTTCCATTTGAAAATTTTGGTCTGGTGTGGGGTTAGGGTTAGGGTTAGGGTTTGATTAACATTTGATTAGATATCTCACAATATGTGTTTAATTACCAGTTTGCATCACTGATATACAAAGCAGTACTGTTTTTATCCAAAATGTTAGGACTTCATCATTCTGCCATGGCAGTCATTATATACAAGTGAAAAGCATTGAAGACAGCTCACAGTTTTTCTAGCTGTGAAGGCCCCAGCAAGTTCATTCTGATCCTCAAAAAAACAACAACAAACCCAGGAGCGTTTTCAGTCCCTACAGGTCTCAGTTAACATGTCCGATGTCAAAGTTCATGATGGGACACTTAGAGTTTTTGTCTGACTTGTTTTCGTCTGTTCAATTCTGAGAAATTAAAGTCTGCAACCTGGTTGAAAAACTTTGGTTGAATTTGAATTAAGCTGTTCAATAAAATGCTATAATATGATGAAATACTTTTTTATATATATACTTCCTTTAAATTCATAAGTTTGCAAATTAATGGGGAAGGTGCATTTTTTTCCCTTTGCTGAACATCCATTCTTCCTCTTATCTTAACGTGCTGCTGTGAAAAAAGTCCACTAGTACCACAAAAGCCTTAAAAGAAAAAAATAACATTGTCCACATGTTTTTTCTATGCTGCTAATGTCACATAATAAAGAGTGATTTCACCTCGGTCTCTAAAAGATAAGATGCAAAGTCATAGTATGTCAGCTTTGTTTTCTATTTCTGCAGACTCATTCAATTAGAGAGAAACAGGAGACAGATTCTAAAGCCTGCTGACTTCAGCAAACAACACTGTGCTTGTTATCTTTAAAGCAAACGTTATTGAAATCCCCCAAGAAGATTAAAGCCCTAACAAAGAAATTTTTGTGAGATGAGCATCCTGTAATACTTTGGGATTTTCCTGACAGTGATTGGGTATCACTTATTGTACTAACATAGTGAAATATCCTCAACAATTAACACATTCTCTTTTTTTTTTCTTTCAGAGACCTGAGATTCAACAAAATCAAGGATTTACAACCAGGCTCCTTCAGGCGATTAATAAACCTCAACACACTGTAAGTCGCCCTGTCTCTGTATGAGAAGCAAAAAAATTTCCAAGCTCTTCTTCTGTGGTTTCACAAACTGGGTTCAGAATATAATTTTAGTAGAATTTCTCTTTTTTCACCTCCACCTGCATTTGTGGGGTTTTTTTCTCTTATATTTAGCACTAATAGACACATTTAGCACACTCATATTCATAAGAAATGTTGGTTTTTATTTTTTAGTTATCTTTTCAGTTATATAAGCTCCACCTTATCTAAATATTTGCGTAAGGGTTGAGTTGTTTCTTCATCTGTTCTTCAAGAATATTGTGGAAAAAAAGAAATACAGCCCAAAGAAAGCAAAACATGCACTGTAAACTTTAAACAATTTTCTTTCCATGTACACTTTGGGTAAAACCAGTCCTGAACAAACCAGCGTTTCTTTTCTCAGTAAATATATTTAATAAGCAAGCAAAATCACATCCTACACATAAAGTTGTCCACACATACAAATACATTTATTGCAAATTACTCAATAAATGAGTGTGTAATGACACCTGAGATAGAGTAAGTATTTACAAAAAGGATGTGGAAAAGCCTGAGAAAGCCAAGAATCCGGCTAAAATCTGCTTGTATTAAAGTACTGCATAGAGTTTGATTACTGAAAAGAAAAACGCCTTCATGAAAAAGTCCTAGTGTTGCACCGTGTAGTAATGACAAAGGTTACAGCTGCATTTCTAAACGTCTGGGTGTTCCAGGTAGCACCAGTGTAGCCATAATTCTGAATTCCAGAACATTATTTCACCATAAGGCAGCTACACTGAGGTGCCTCTCCTAGGATTTCTGGTAGAGAAGTCAAAGAAATGATCAAAGGAATTCTCCAAGAGCCAATAAGTATATTTGTGACTTTTTCAGAAGATTCATGGTGTGGGCTGTCTTACAGCATGTCATACTGGCTGTACTGTAGGAAGGATAAATAGAGACATTTCTGATTAAAATCTAAAGAGAACAGCTCTGAATTTTCAAGAAAATTAGTCTCAAACACTTGGCCAAGAAAATTATTAATTGGTTCCAGTACATATTCCACCAAAGGAATCCAAGTCAGTGGGAGAAAACCCAGAATGTGCTGTGAAGCAAGAAGTGCATTGAGTGTATGATTCTCCTAAACAAAATTTATAATAGCACTTTCCCTTCAGAAGTGACCCATTTAATACAGTTCACTTTTGATTATTGTAATTTAAGTACCGTATGAATACAGCCAAGTTGGGGAGGTCTCAAAGGTCTATTAGAGAACATTATTGACAGATCAGGAACGATGTCATGGTGAAGCTTTAAACACTTAAAAGCAGTAGTTAAAATAACTTTAGAAAAATAACTGTTCCTTTGCCAGATAATTTTTCTTTTTATGTTTCAATACTTTTTTGTGTGTTTTATAAATAAAATCTTTACCAGCAGATCAGGTCTTCATTGCAACGATCCTTTCTGTTGGGTTGTCTTTCCTGTAAAAGCTCCACATAGCATTTATTTTTTTTCCTGAAAAGGCAGGAAGTAGATTAAGTTGTTGGAGCCCAGCCATTTTCCACTCTTAGCAGACACATTGTCACCTGCAGGGTTCCCCAGACTGTTCTGCTTCAGTGGGCCTGTTCAGAGCTAACACTTGATGTAAAGTAGATAGCACTGAGTGAATGTGTCCAAACCTAGTAGTACAATGCACCCCTCAAAAAATATTGAATGTACCGGATTGTGTATCATTTAGCCACTGTAAAGACAGAAAAGCCCTTGCTTTATTTCCTGGACAAAATATTTTGCTCTTTTTTTCCCCGACTTCTTCAGCTTGTTTTGTTGAGTTCTGTAATGGCTCCTCATGGGAGTCGACCCCTGCTCTGTGTCAAGGATTTGTCCCTCAACAGGACAAAACAAAAGTCTGTCTCCAACTACCAAGATAAGTTCCTCATATGGAACACTGGTTGTGTCGCTCCCCCAACTATTGTTACTTTCCTTGACTTTTCTGTATCTGTTATTTAAATGTTTCACTTTTATTTGATAGTGATATTTCTTCATAGATGCTGTGATTGTGTAAAACCTCAAACACATCATGTTGTCCAAGACTATTGAACCTAACAAGTTCATTTGACATTGCTAAAAAAGTGAATTGGAAATGAACCAATTGCGACACCAAGATAATCTGCAGCCATTATGCATTTTACCCCATTTACGACTTTTATTGCATCTGTTAATTAATCCTAATATGATTGCACGGTGCTGCACAGGGTGTGATGATGTTGGAGAATGATGTGATGATGGAGTTTGCAAATTAGAAGAAATTTCAGTTTTGCTGAGTTTTCTTGGTGCTACAATTACCTTACCTTATTGATAAGGATTCTATATTTTCAATTCTCTGTCTTCTACTATGCATGCAGGACACTTTTAGGTTGTTTGCACTTCACAGAGGCAATCGCATACAAGTTGCATACATCTGGAAAAATGAACAACCATGCAAAAAAAAAAGACAGATTTCATAAAAAAATGTAATTGAGCAGTGTCAACGTTACCTATGTGACAGAAATGGTGATGCAATTTCGGAACGTGCTGAAATGTACTATGCAGAAGGAAAAAAAACTCACATTTTCCTGTTATTAAATCAAATGAGCTTTTTTCTTGTGGATTTAATTGAATTCCAGAATAGGTTCTCTTGGAACATTTTGAAGTCTTTGATGGTTTATCTTTACATTCAACAAGAGCAACTGACAGAGCAACTTTTGACAGCAACTAACTTTCACTCCCTGTTCTTCTTTCACAGTCTCCTCAACAACAATCATATACGAAGGATTCCCAGGGGAGCGTTTGAAGACCTAGAAAACCTCAAGTATCTGTAAGTTTGCTGCATTTAATTTTGTTTCCTTATGTGTTTAAGAGGGATGTTATTCATTGGTTCTGAAATGACACAAAACCAATTTTTGCTTAACTTTTTGAGTATTTCTTATCCAATCTTACAGCTAAATTACCTCCTGGAAGAACCTGGTGATCATTGCGCCTGACTCCTTTTCATATTTTTTATTTTTTTCTATGTGTTTGTGAAGGAGGGTATTGTTACGAATCATGCAGAGTGTCATTTGGGAAATTATACGCCCATAGTGAAGCAAAATTCTTGCAGTATTGCTAGAGGGAGGAGTAGCTTTATGAAAAGAGTTTTAGTTCAAAGTATTCTTATGCCAGCTGTGTCCTAAGCATGTTATCTATCCTTTTTATGCATGTGCTGTCACTGGGGTGGCAGCATCTTCTGCTTGGGGCAAAGAATGAGGAGAGTAGCTTGCATGCTGTTGTGAAAAACAGCACTCCAGGAACCCGGGATCTCATTTTCTCATTTTAATTGGTTGGGGGCAGCAGAAGGAGGGGCTCTCATAGAGCTCCATTCATGCAAGAACCACCATTGGATACCAGACAGAAGGTTTTTATTTATAAACATTCTAGAATGAAAGCTGGTCACAGATTTTGGTATATTTATTGTTAATTTTACTAACTCTATTGTTTTATATGTAGCCTAATCTGTTCTTGAATACAAATTATACATTGTATTAAAGAAAAAAAAAATCTTGCATAAACACAACCATATATATATATATATAATATAGACATACTCTATTTTTGCTTATTAGACATCCACTTCTATATGGAAGTCTATGGATGTTGGAAGAAGATTCAACTTGGGCTATATTAACATAAGTAAGCTTTTTTTTAATGAACATCAAGGAAGCACTAACAATGTAACATCTTATTTAAAACTGAGATAGCTACTCACTTTAGCTGCTACAACAGAGAGGTAGACCTTAAAGCCATTTTGTACTTCTATTGTTTCTTGTTTTGGACCTGACTTGTCTTTGTGTGTTAGCAGACATTTGAAAATACCAAAGTAAAATCTAGTTTTTCTCATTGCCACACATAGATTGCTGTTTAAGGTTAGTAATTTTTAGCAGTGCTAATTGTGATGATCACTATTCTAAGATGTTGATGAGAGTTTAAAATGCTAGCCCTAAATTAAGTTGTCTTTGTTTCAGGATATTTGTAAAATTGTGTTGTGCAGCCACTGCATTTCATCCAAGTAGAGTGTGTGACTTTGTAACTGCTTCTAATATAAAATAGTATTAAAAGCTTACCGTAGGAAATCAACACAATGCTGTTATCACGCTTCATAAATCGACTAATGCATTTCCAACTGGACACAAATCTCTGTATGTCAACTATGTGGTCATATTCAGTTGATTAGAGTAGCATTGAAAGTCCATTTATTTCAGTAACTCAATTCACTAAGTCAAACCAATTTGATGGATTAATTACATACAAACTGTTATTTTTAAGCATTTGTTTGTTATGTTTTATGTTACTTATAATTTTCCACTTATAGTTGATGAAAACCCAACATTTAACATCAGAATATTGCAAAAGACCAATTTAAACATTTTTAAACCAAAAATGTGTGCCTAATAAATAGTATTGTTAAGATCTAGAGGTAGCTATTCGGAGTAACTTAACCTCACAAATAAGCCTCATTGGAATACTTATTTAAATTTACTAAATATGACCGTATTCCTGAAAAGTTGACCAGCTTTTTAGTAACAAAAAGTAGTTGTTACTTCTTTTTGGGTGTGTTTCACTGAAAACACTTAGAACTCTGAATATAAATTAGTTATTTTCCTTAGCAGTATGCAGAAAATTGCTCTGACTCTGGTGGGAGACTTTTACTGGAACCAAGTAGTTGTCTCTGTTTACCGATCAGTGCAAGCTGAGTTATTTACCAAGGTGAAAAGGACTTCAGAGGATAAAGTCTGTCTCCCACTTAGTCTGTTTCCATTGACGTGAATGAATAAGTAAAGTTTCTCTTAAGCAAAGATCAAGAACAGAATGTTTTTAACTGGAGTCAATGTTCTTTGGATGTTTTACATTTTAAAATTTTCAGTTAAGGTCCTCTCAGAAAGTTTCTGCTTGTTTTTTAAAGGATATATTTAATAGATAACACTTAATAGTATTGTCCTGTCAAAGGTAGGTAAAGATAATACTTTGGATTACATCCAAACTAGGTAAATACTGGGAGAAAATCTAAATTTTCTGGACTTGTCCTTAAATTTGTGAAATTAAAGAAACAACAATTGTAAAAGTGAAAAAAAAAAAAAACATTAATTTTTTGCAAAACAGAATTTTGTTTTGGCTCCAAAGCAGACCTCATTTAAGTCTACAACCACACAATGGTTTGCTCCATTTGACCTAAAACAACTGAAATTAGATGTAATTACTGTTTCCCAAAAATGTTTGAGTCCAACTTCACAGCAGGTAGGAACACAGAGGCTCGAGACAAGAGCAATTCAGCTTTATTGTTTTCCTCTCCACTGGATTCCAATCTAGAGCCTACAGATTCCTTACGGTCCTCCCCTATATTTGTAATTAAATCCTGCAGCTGTTTTAGTCACTTTTAATTAGGGAGCCCCTCCCCGTCAAAATGCAGCTGATCTGAGGATTGTACCGCTGCAGGAACCTTAGTGATTGTTGAAAGTATCTGGTTGCATCTTCCTGCTTGTCAGAGCTTAAAGCTGGAGGTTCCCATCTAACCTCTTCACTTTCATCTGATTCATCTGCAATGCAGTTAAAAGCTTAATGGTGAGCTTTCTTTTCTCTGTAAGAACCAGCTCAATAAACCGATCAGACTGACGTAAACATGCAAAGAGTTTACCGATTGTTTTCTTTTACAGATGCTGTTTCTCATTAGAGAAACAACATTCTTTTTTCCATAGATGCAGAACTTTAAACGTTTCACATTTCAGCAGTGTTGTGTTTGCATCCATTTTGGATGGTTATTTTTCTTGTAGTTTATCAAAATATATTATCTGAAAAAATTGAAAATGAAAAGTTAAACATCTCAAAAATAACATTTTGAAAACAATCACTTTTTTTCACAATTTTATGTAAGGTAATTTGCCTTCTGACTTAATGTCGGTGAAGGAACAAGTTTCATCGGAGTTGTTGAAACATCCTCCAGACATTTCAATCTGATCTCTTTGAGCAACACACTTTTAGTTAATTAATTAGTTGTTTAAGTTTACCTGCAACAAAGAGGAATAGGTTGTAAGAGTGAGAAGCGATGGAAAGGCAGATAAATTGAATGACAGGCAAGGCCATTTTTCATACTAAGTATCTTTGTATTCCTTTGGGTTTTGACGTTAACGTGTCTCATCACACTTTAAGTTCAGTCTGGCTATTTTCTTTATTCATGAATGTATTTTGAAGTTTGATTTGCAGATGTTGTTTATTTGGTCTAAACAATACGGTTGAAGTCTGTTGAATGTGCTGGACAGACACAGTAAACGTGGTTTTAAGTGCTTTTCAAAGCTGTAAGTTTAAGTCACAAAAATGTCTCATTTAATCCAAAATGGACAACTTGCTATTTAGTCTACCCACAGAAGGTTAAACTAACCAATGGCGCTGCAGTCTGGGTGGCACTGTGGCTGCTGCTTGAATGACATGCATTTTCACAATTTCCAATGTCTATCTCAGATTTATGAACTTTGGGATAATTTGCAGCTGACTCATTCAAAAACATGATACAGTGGTCCTTTATCTTGCTATTATGCATCTGTTTGACTATTTTGTTTGATTTTTAGTGATTATGTTAAACCAAAGTTTAGCTCAAATTGTCTTGGTGGTTTCCTGTTTTATAAAATAACTCAGCTTTTTGTAATCTTATTGTTTTAATGTAAATTTTTTTTAAATTTAATTTTTGTTCTGGTGGAGATCTGCATTTCTCATTATGTCTCGGGTTAAAATCATGAAGTGTGTGATGGGAGATGAAAGGATGCACAGCTGGAAGCTATTGCTTTTCTAGGCTCACATTTCTTTGACATGTATTGCAGAAGAATAACAAGCACATGAGGAGGGTGGTTTGCCTTTCAGGGGCGCCTGGTGATCCTGAACATTGTGTTTATGATTCCAGCCTGTTCTACATTACTACATGGAACTTGCAGCAAACATTTCACCCACGGAAATTTGTTATGTTTTTTATTACTTTAATCTTTTCTCACATTTTTATTAGTTTTTGATATTTTGATAACAATTTAGATCACTGAAAATACAGCAAATGGTTTTCTTGTGATGTAGATATAGGAACTTACTACTTATTCTGAGTGAGCCTGTTGTGCAACTCGGAGACTATTGAGTTTTCACTTCAAACTTTTCTTGTGGAAGGTGATTGATAGTGAGCAAAGAGGTTGCTGTTTAATGAAATACATTGAAATGTCTATATAATATATACCATAAATGTATTAACTTGCAAGCAAAAAAAATAAGCAATTGATCAACAAGGACAATGGACAACTCGTGGGCCATCACCTTTTACAATTTCTCTTTATTCTTTAGTTGTATGCTTTGCATGTTTACAGAAAGATAGTGGCTTTTTTATTGTAGGCAAACAGCATTGGGTTAGATAAATTTGTTTAAAAGTTTTAATTCATCACTAGGATTAAAAACCATTGTGAAAGTTGCTCTATTTAATTTTTGGGGGCAAATTAATTATTTTTATAACATGCTATAGGACTCAATACTTTTTCTCTATAAATAGGTAAAATTAAGATGTGTGAGTGTTACTAATGTCACTGATTATCTCTCCTTTCAGCTATTTGTACAAGAATGAAATCCAATCAATTGACAGACAAGCATTTAAGGGCCTTGTCTCTCTTGAGCAACTGTAAGTGACCAAGTTCTTCATTCACCTTTTCTATTTGCTCGCAGTGTTCTGCCTTCTTATACCCATTTCTACATGGCTTGACCCCTATCCCGTCTCCTGAGGATCTCTGTAAAGAAATCCCAAAGCCTGGCAAAGCTGACATGCTTATGAGTCATACAGTGCATAAATCAAAGCATGTTCTTTACTTCTTAGGTTGGAGATGGGCATCATGCTGCTACATGCGACCGCCCTTTCCCTTTTTTGTTGCCACTATGCATGCCATTTGTGCACCTGACCTTTGTCTGCTGCGCTGTGACCCACTTTGACTCCCTCTGCATGAGTCGCATGGTGATCATGACAGCTTTGCCCCAACCCCACTGAAGCTTTAAAAGTTAATATATTGCCGTGTTGTGCTGCAGCCAGGAGTACTGTAGAACAAAGCTTTGACCTACGTCTGTCTTCTTGCTGCAAAAATCACACCTCCCTTATGATTTGCTATAATCTTGTGTGTGTGTGTGTGATTTTTTTTCTAGATAACCATGCATTATGTGTGCTTTGTTTGTGTGATAAAGTTCAACTTTTTCCCATAAGTACTGAGCATTGCACAGTTTTGTAGCGATGCACCAATCCACTTTTTCTCGTTTGATACTAATACAGATATCTGAGGCTCAGTATCACCCGATACCAATCCGATACTGAAAAACAACTCAGGCACAGTCACCATACCCGATCTAGAACTTCTTTCAATATCGAGACCAATATGGTTGTTAATATCGGATTGGTGCATCTCTACAATTTGGGGATTTGAAGACCCTTGGACTAATGCTTGATGCCTGCTGTAAAAGAGAAGTAACGAGAATTTCAAACTGGGATGTTGCTTGGAAAAAAATTATATTTCTTACATTTAATTAAATTTTTATGTTGTCTGCAGTCAGTGGGAACCTGAGATTGTATGTTTTTATTCATGTTTCAGTATGAATTGTGATTCCATGCATTAATAACAATAAAAACACATCCTAACCAACTTAGCTCCATGTTTAGCTACAATGTGAAATCATGATTGAACTTTAAATCCCTTTGGATAGCTGAGTTCAAATTAATTCACCACACCTGATTACTGATTACTGTTCTGAGATGCAAAATGAATGAATGAATAAATTTTAACCCTCACATAGGTTTGAGACAAAACAGAAAATGAATTTGTTTTTATTATATTTGCAGTAAAATACAATAATCCCTTCAATTTAGTCGCAAACAAATTTAACTCAGTATAATGCAATATATATTTTAGTGGGTCATCTTAAGGATAATTTTTATGTGCTGTGCCCTTTCTTAACTTAATCATCAACAAATAACCTATGTAATAAAATTTATTTTCAGTGTCAGACCAATCAGCTGGGTTGAATTTACCCCCAGTAAAGGAATACTTTATGTGTTGGTGGCAAGTTGTAAATCCCAGTAATTATATTAAAACACCTGCCAAGGCATGAAATCTCATTGTGACGTCATTGTTCTGAATGAGGGGAATCCCAAATCAGTGGTTGGTGATTCTCCTGTGATTCATAAGTGTCTAAGCCTCATGTCTGATTTGCTGTCAGTAAATGCAGTGGCTTTGGTTTGTATCAGCCTAACCTGATGATTTATAGCCACTAATGAATTAGGCCTAAAAGAAATTCATCATGGCTTTACTCTCTGATCTCTGACGTCTTAAAGGTTCTTTGTTCTTTGTAGTTTGTTTTACTGCTGCATTAGTGTTGACTCTCAGGTGAAAGCAATCCCAATTTGAAACCTTATTGATTATTTTTATCCAACTGTCTGATTTTTTCAGCATTTATATTTTGTATCTCCAATCTGAGAAAATGCAAATGCAATGCTGATTTTAGTATATTGTAGTTCTCTAAACAAAAACCTTTTTTTTTTTTTTTCTTTATCAGCCTTTTTAAGTAGATCACATTTTACTAACTAGCATTACAAATGAACTGAATTTGACTCTATTCAATTTTAATTGGGACAAACTCTGGACTGTATTGGATCTGACTCCAATAATCTGACGTTATTATTGGATTGTATTTGGTGATTTGGGAAGATTTTAATAGAATTTGGTCAAATCGGATTTCAAATCATTTGAAAAAAAAAAATGCATCTGTTTGACATGTAAAATACCCTTAGCTACTGTTTGTGTTGATTTTTTTCTCTTACATCCTGTTTATATAATACATGATTCTACTGCTTTATTGACCACTACTTTATACTACTCGATTGAATATAATTAGAGATAATTATGAATTTACTCATTTGTCTGCATGACTCATCTGGCAGGTATGAATGCAGTGGTGATAGCAAACCTTTTCCCTAACCAAATTTGAAGTTTGCTAAAAAGGCACTTGAGTTACTTGAGAAGAAATAGGTTTCTGTAATCTAATGAAAAATAACATTTACAGTAACTGGTTACTGAGCATAACTAAATATTACTCACACTAATACAAAATCCAGAATTAGTTGTTTTGACCTCATCTCAAGTGTTTGTTAGAATCCTTACATAAATTGCATATTTCAGTCATTTTCTCTTGAAAATTTTCCACGGTTACTTTGTTGAATTTAAAATTGGACCCTTAAATTTTAAACATAAAAATGTCATAAATGCCTGTATGTAGACTCCTGCAGTCTGCCAAGATCCACAGTGCCGTTTTCTCCGTAGTTATTTCTGACGCACTATTGTTCAAACCCCAACCTGTCCACACCCTGCCCCCACCCATTCCATTCCATGGAATAATGTAACATTTTATAATCATGAAACCTGAAATACCTATTTGTACATTTTGTTCTGTTTCAGCTACCTGCACTTCAACAGCATCGATTCTTTGGAACCAGAATCCTTCAGCCATCTGCCGAAGTTGGAACGACTGTAGGTGGACTCTGTCCCACCTTTTTGCCAAAAATGTATAAAATATATTTAGTTCAGACACAGTACAAGTATAGTTAAAATCTGCTCTTATGAATCAGTAAACTGTTATATTAACTGCTACTAGATTTATAAGATTTTGTTTATTTAGCTAGATGCAATAATTAGCATAGTTTTATGAAACTCCCTCCTTCTCTTGCCTCTCATAGACTTAAATATGTGTTAGTTTCTTGTTTCATTTTTTTTTAAACCTGGAGTATTTGCACTTGCAGCCTTGAGTCTGTGCAAATAGATGGAACACCTGCAGGGAAGAAAAAAAAAGAGGAATAGGGGAAGGAAGGAATTCCCAGGTGCATAGTTTAGCCATTGTTGGGGAAGATTTCCATGGACACAGTCAAAGCAGAGACAAGAAAGATCTTTGAATCAGCTTCCTGAAAGGAAGGATGCAGACGTGTGTGGCAAATTGATCGAAAAGATCATATGCAGGAAAATGCTTTGTTGTGTCTACAGTGGAAAAAATGTGTGATGGCACTATTATCTGGAAGGACAATGATATTTGTCTTGTGTTAAAAACAGAAAATTAAGTCACCAAAAACAACATCCTTTCTCCACACTACCTGTTTTATTGGTCACTTGTTCATTTTCCTGTTTTCTGTCTCCCTGTCAGGTTTTTGCACAATAACAGAATAACACAGCTCATCCCAGGAACCTTCGCTCATCTTCAGTCCATGAAACGATTGTAAGTGCAAGGAATTTTAAATAAAAACACATCTTTAGAGCAGCATTGAAATACATTGTTAAAATAACAGCATCTTGCAGATTATGTTCTCGTGAATATGGCATTTTTTAATCTTGACGCCAGCTTTTTTTATGACTGAGTTTTATCTTCTGAGGAAAAATCAGCTATTCAGTCCTTATTTAAGTGTTCTTGTTCCTCTTTTCCCACTCATAAATTTACTTCTAATGTTTGAATGAGAGTTCAAGAAGAGAGTCAAAAGCCTATTTAATCACACTGACTTTGCTGTGATTTTGGCTTTTTATGTAGGAACATATAAACAATATTAGACTGTGAAAAATCATTGAAAACCTCAAGAGCTTGTTTATCAAAACCTCTTGAATGTAATGCATCTTTTTTAGATGACATATTGTAGTAAAGCTGAACTAGAAAAGGAGTCCAAACTGTAAGACCAGTTCCCACAGTGAGAACAATCTGTCCCAGTCTCTTTCTGGTGGGCCCCACTGTTTGCACTGAGCTGGATTTGGTGGTGCCAGACACACTGTAGTTCATGAACTGTCACAAAGGAGTGTTTTTAACACTGCTGCACACAGCTAATGTGATCGCAGGTCGACAGCTCTGAGGTTCATGTGTGACTGGATTGAAATCAAAACTACTCAGGCTGCATTTCAAGGTGTTCTTGGCCACACGGGATGTTATTATTTGCGCACCTGTAAAACTGACACAGTCTTGAACCAAATGAGCAGATTTCATTTTACTAGGCGACAAGATTTCCACTTTGATTTTTATTGTGTGCTGTCTATAAAGCCTGACTTGTTATGATGCAGTCGAAGTAAAACATTTGGTTTTGTATCCCGCTGAGCAACATACCTGAAACTAATCATATGCCTCTTTAGACTTCAGTCAGTATTAATGACATGCACAACCCCGATTTAGGCCTAAACAAATCATATAGACCTGTTTGCCTGTCCTTTAAACAGGCAAACAGCCTGATCCAGTTTTTTCTAGTAGGCCCCATCGTGTTTGAAAATCAGGCAAAAACCCTGGGCTAACAGTGATCTAAACTTCAGGCTATAGCATAAGCCAAAGTAGAACTATCGATGCACGGTCACGTTCATTTTCATCCACATCCTTCAAAGACAAGCTCCTATGAAACCTCTCCTGCTGCAGTACATGTCATGGTGTTTTTGTCATATGGAGTTGTGTGATTTACAACTGTATAGTAAACACAACAATCAAGACATAGAGGAACAACTATTACAAGCTGACAACTTCAGATGAGGAGGAAATAATGACTGATGAGCTGCAACATCTTATTTTACTTTTAATTTTGTTGGAAGCCTAAAACAACAATAGAAGCTGTTGATGGGATGTTTTCCTGCTGCATCGTACCAGAAGTGAGCAGGGGGAGTTTATTGTTTTGGTTCATCAGGACGTACTTCCTCATGGCCCTCGGACCATTGCTCGTCAAAAATATCCATGCTGTTCTCACGCTGAAGAAGTCTATTATGATCTTCTAACTTTCAACCATTTTCATTTTATTGATAATTAGGGTCTAACAGCATTAGTTTCTGCAAACAATTCAACTGAAATGAGATGATAATGAACAAAAAACACCTACATATGTTTGAGTCATATAAAGATGTTTATGCATTTATCTGTGATGCTTCCGTCTTCTGATTTGCTCTTTGCTGGTTTCCATGTTTGCAGGCGGCTGGACTCTAACGCTTTAAGCTGTGACTGTGAGCTGCTGTGGCTGGCCGACCTACTGAAGCAGTACGCCGAGTCAGGAAACGCCCAGGCTGCTGCCACCTGCGAGCATCCCAGTCGACTACAGGGCCGATCGGTGGCCACCCTCACTGCTGAGGAGCTCAATTGCGGTACAGACAGAGGAAAAAATTAACACTTTATTTTGATTGTTTTTAAAAGTGTCTTCATGTTGCTTCTTCAAACCAGCTTTTAACTCTTTGTAGCATTAATGTTTTCACCTCAGTGGTATTTTATAGCACCTGGGAAAAGTATCCATAGTCCTTGAACTTTGTGACATTTTATTATGGTACAACCACAACATTCAGTGTAGTTTTACAAAATGAAAAATAAATATCTTGATTTGCAAAAGTAGGAGAAAAAGAGTGCCAATGGAAGTCAATAAAATGGTGTTTGCTTAATTTTGAAACTGAGAAGAAAAAAATTTAATCTGGTAAATGAAGTACACAGAGATATTCTCCTGTGTACTGTGCAAAAAAATATTTACACTTTATGTAAGCACTGGTGCTTTTTGGGGCCCAAATACCGCTGGTCCACAGAAATTTATTGGGTCTATGCTAACTTAACTTCTCATGCAAAGTTTCATTGCAACATCCATTCAATTTGTTTTTGTCTTTTTTTAGCATTTAATAAAGTCATTGTTAATACGTACAGATAATAGCTTAGCCTTCCTTCCTGCTAGCAGCACCTGTGTTGAGTCATGTATAAACTGCATAATCTATGCACACACTGCAGATGTACACACAGGTGTATGTTTCTCTTCTTTATCTTAGCTCTGCAGCTGTTTTGCTCCTGGAAAAATCTACTCAGCTGGAGGAAATGTCAATCTGTGCTCACTGCAACAACAAGCAGATGTTCACTTTATCAGTGAGAGAGGATAAGA
Organism: Brachyrhaphis terrabensis; assembly: GCA_903067065.1. Taxonomy (NCBI): domain Eukaryota; kingdom Metazoa; phylum Chordata; class Actinopteri; order Cyprinodontiformes; family Poeciliidae; genus Brachyrhaphis; species Brachyrhaphis terrabensis. The sequence goes on from CAEGAG010055653.1 coordinate 19,395, forward strand.
GTTTATCTTATTTTGTTTCTTAAGTAAAAAGGATGTTTACAGCACAAATATAGAATTTAATAAGCATATGCAATGTTCCTACTACGTCATGAGAAGTTTGGAACAACATGGACTGTGCTTATGTTTTCTTAAGTTCGTCAAAGAAATGGAAACATATCCAAAATGTTATAAAAGAGATAAAAAATATTTAGTTAATTAAAGTCTGAAGAAGTCAGTCATTTTGAATTGGAAAATGTGTAGAAACCCTTGACATAGAGAAACATCTGCATTCATACTTGTGACAGAAGTTCCACTGCTTCTACCTGTACTGAATTCTAGGCATTAGAAAAGCTCTTTCATTTGAATCTTTCAATCAACTTGCATAAGTTTTACACTTACAAAAGGAATGTCAAATTATTTGTTGAGTAGGTTTTTGCTTTTATGTAAAAGCAATAATTATTTATACTGCTGCTAATTTATTGCACATTGAAGTTATTTAATAATAATTTCTACCATTTCTTTTCTATTTTATTTTAATTCTCAAACTCAAGTAAAGACAAGAATTAACTCTTGCAGCATTGAGTATTTTTCAAGTGCTAATTTGCAGAATATTACATGTTTTTGATGTTCTGTTCTTTCTAGAATTGACAATGGAAGTATAGCAAGCTTTTGGATGGTTAATGATCTGTTCTCTAATTTGCCTGTTTTGGATGAGATAATAACAGTAAGTTTATTCACACTTCTTTGCAAAAAAAGTGGAAAAGAAAATCCAGATAATTCCATAATCAGTCTGATTCCATGCGGGCTCCAGAACTAAATCCACTTGTTGTAAACCTGTATTTTCTCCAGCTCCTTCTGAATCCCTCAGTCTGAACCAGGCAACTGTATCTTAACCACAGTATAATCACAACAACTAACTTTAATGGCCTTAACGTGCCCACTCCTGCCTACTGTAGCCCTCCCACTCCCTCACATCAGAATGTCTTCCTGAAAACATGGTGAAAGTCATTCTACACCTCTCTCCATCAGTCTTTTCCTTCATGGTCCACTTCAGACACTGTAAGCAGGGTGGTATGCTGCCTGGTAATAGCTGCAGTCCAACTTCCATCCCTTTAGAGTTGAGATGTTATGGTATTTGTATTGATTGACCTACTTGTGGATGTAAAACTGTGGTCATCACAGTGGTTGCTAGTGTGAGAACTTTGGAGGAAACTGCTTAAAGGAGTTGCTTCTGACCTGAATTGGTGAGCAGACACTGTGAAAGTGGGAGGCTGAATCTCCCTTTGGGACATCAGAAATGTTCTTGTTTGTTGCTTCTGTGTGTCTTAGATTTCACATGCTTGTGGTGACCATTAATCTAGATCACCACTGAGTACAGCAAGTACATCCTGTCGGAAACTTCTGGAATTTGGTCTCTGAATAAACTTAGAGATTCTTCCAACATGGATGTAAGAACTGGTCTGGTTTAACAGAGGCTCGGTACACTTGTGGTAAAAAATAAGTTTACCATATGTTATGGAAAACTAATTCAAGATACATTATCTCCTGTTGAGACAATATCAGCAATCTTCTTGGGGATGCGGTTGTTCCTGCCCCTCACCCTACGAATGGTTATGAGGCTGTTTCCAAACAATTTGGGTTTGTCAATATGCACTTGGGAATTATTCTTAGAAAATGTAGAAAATGGCAAGAAAAGACTCGAGCTGCACACCACTGTGAGCACAATGTCCTTCAGATGGGAGAGCTTAGAGTGGAGATGTTTGGCTGGACTGCAGATTTATATATATGAAGAAAACCCAACACAGAATATCAGCACAAACACACCCACGCCAACTTTGTGGTTTGGTTTGGAGACACAAGACCTGTGCAGCTTAAAGCCATTAAACTGACTCTGAACTTTTCTGTATATCACTGTATTATTAGGGTAACAAAAATGTGAAATCAAAGCATGGACTTTGATTAGTGTGATTGTCATAAATTTTTTTTGTTGAATTTTCTCATTGCAGAGGTACCAAGGATCACCTCAGAGCCCCGGGATGTCGATGTTACATCAGGAAACACTGTTTACTTCACCTGTAGGGCTGAGGGAAACCCCAAACCTCAGATTATCTGGCTCAGGAACAAGTAAGATTTATCAAAACCTTAAGAAGATGAATTAAGAGAACTGAGACCAATTTAGCATGTTAGTTTTTAAAAGAAAATGTCATCCATATCCATCTTTTGAAAGACATCACTTGAAAGATGATGTCTTTCAAGAGAAAGACATCATCAAGTGAAATACTTGATGTCTTTCACTTCCCACAACTTTGTCTTTTATATTTTGTTCCATTGAGAATAACTGAGATTTTTGGGAATATTTTTGAAAATCAAATAATATTACAAGGACACAGAAAATACAGTAAAAAAACCCCATCCAACCATTTAAAGTAAACAATATTTTTATGTTTTTTGTTTTGTTTGTTTGCAGCAATGCTTTAAATATGCGAGATGACAATCGTCTGAACCTCCTGGAAGATGGGACACTGATGATTCAAGACACCAGAGAGACTGACCAGGGAGTTTACCAGTGCATGGCCAAGAATGTAGCTGGGGAAGTCAAGACTTCAGAGGTCACTCTTCGATACTTTGGAGCCCCCTGTAAGTGCACCACTTTCCTTTCTTTACCAGCTTGCAATGCAGTTTCCCACACATTCTCATAGAGGTTGAATACAGGCTCATTTGGGAGTAATTACTTTTCACAAACTACAGTATAGTGCAGGGATGTGAGTTTGTGTTGGAAAATCTGGCTAATGTTGGCATGGTTACTTTGATATGACTTGTTGATCATTTGATTGTAGCATATTCTGGTTAATTATGTTACAAAATTTACCAAACAGAGGCATATTTTGAAAATTGTAATAAAAAAAAACAAAAAACAACAAGCACTTCTCTGTCCTCTGTCAAGAGCAAAGTGAGCCAAGCAAGTCGAATGACATAGACAAACTGGAAACTGCTGTCCCTGTCCTGTGAATGTAATTATGAAAAGTGAAGAAGGCTTGATTTGGAAGCCAAAAAAAAACCTAATTTGATTAACAAGCTGCATAAATAAATTTTGTGCATTTTTATAAAAATGTACCTGTTTTTTAAGGAAGGCATCTAAAATTGTGAGGCATAAATCTCCTTACTAATAAAAGTCTGATTGATGCATCTCTAAATAATTATTATCTATAGATGAAGACAGTGCAGTGTCTTTCTTTTTTTTTCTTTATGGAGACTTACTGTGTCAAAAAAAACAAATATGAAGCAAGAAAACTGATAACAGAATATTTTTGTGCATGTTTTGGTTGAAACTGAGCCCATCAGAAGTATATGAGAACTGATGTTGTGCATTTCCTGTCTATGTGATGGTAAACCACATATCCCTTGCTGCAAACATATTTTCTTCATTCCACTGTAATCACTGACCAAATAAGGATACATATCCACTGGATTTTCTTTCAATAAACATTGAAAACTGTTTGGTATTTGTCTAGTTGTTTTCAGTTTTGCGTCAATGAACACAAAGGTGGTCTTTGTAACTGAGCTACAACCCAGTTTTCTAGAACTTTTAAAGTTGCTGCCAACAACAAATACATCACTCTGTTTTGGTTGCTTAAAATGTTTTAGGTTGTCTTTTAAAACTTGAACACTGAGTTTGTTTTTGTTTTGCTTCCGTTGGATTTTTTATTTATTTATTTTTGGACATACTGTGGAGTTAAGTTCTGGCAATAGTTTAGAAGCTTAATATTGATACCCTAAACACTGAAGACTGTTGAAATCTGAAAATTGTACTAAAGTTCAAGCTCAATGCAGGCCAATATTACCTGATACTCATATTGTGGCTGATATCACAATGATTTCCGATATCAATATTGGATCAGGACACCCCTACTTATAAAACTGTCTGGTTGTAGATTTAGCTTGCTATTTAGCTTCGTGAAGTAACAAGTTGTCATAATTTGGATTTCTATTGATTTTCGTAGTATTTGGAACAGAAAAAACTTTGCCCTAACAAAACATAATTCTGTCATCTGCAAAGAAGAAAACATTGTGTAATGTTGATGAACTTTGTGGGGCTTAGTGAAGTTATCTTGATCCTCATTTCAACTTTACTCCTCCCTCTTCTCTTGTTCTTCCAGCCCGGCCAAGTTTCGTCATTCAACCCCAGAACACGGAGGTGCTGATGGGTGAGAGCGTGACCCTGGAATGCAGCGCCACTGGTCAGCCACAGCCAAGAGTCACATGGACGAAGGGTGACCGCACGCCGTTGCCAAGTGACACTCGAATCAACATCACTCCATCTGGGGGGCTTTACATCCAGAATGTTGTCCGAGAGGATGGAGGATTATACACATGCTTTGCCTCCAATAATGTGGATACCATACATGCTACAGCACGCATCATTGTCCAAGGTAAACCTTTTAGATTTAGATTTCTATTAGTGTAAATGTTTTTTTGTTTTTTTTTACTATATAAATCCTAAATGTTCTCTGTTGTGTTATTCATATAAAAACATTCATCAATCTCACAAAAACTAAGCTAAATTTAATTAATCACAATTCTTATAAAAACAAACATGGGATAAACTTAAATTCATTCCAAATATTCATCACAATCTAAACACAACACAGCTGTGTCATCTTGACAGAGGAGTAGTTTTTGTACACTTAAAAATATTTGGAAAATCTTATTTTTGTTAATAGTTGTAATGATCTGCATGAAAATGTCATATTGTTGTTTTATTTTTTCTCCTATTTTGTACAGCGACTCCCCAGTTTACCGTCACACCACAGGACCAGTCAGTTTTGGAGGGTAACACCGTGGATATTCCCTGCGAGGCGAGCGGTTACCCAGAGCCAGTGATTGTCTGGACTCGAGGTGGAAATTTACTGCCTTCTGACCGACGACATGCAATTCTGCCTGCTGGTACCCTCCGTATAACTCGTGTTGCGACCCATGACGAGGGCCAGTATGAGTGTGAGGCAGTGAGTCCAGTGGGGACAGTGCGCGCAACTGTGCAGCTCAGCATTGAGCAAAGAGGTGAGAAACTAAAGGGATCAGATCATTGAATAACATGAAAATGTTCCCAGAGCTCATAGTACTCCGGCACAGTGCCATATCATTGGTGTACATGCAAACGAGAAATCTGGTTTGCTCAGAGATTTATCAAATATTTCATTGAATCTAACAGAGGTACAGCTTTCACTCTTAAGCACACTACTGATCTACTAACCACTAAGGTGTGTGCAGGGTCTGGGTCTTGGCAAAACTTTGATTCAGATCCAGGAGTCGGTCGTTCTGTTAAACGTTCCATTCACTGTGGATAGCCATGTTTACTTTGACGTAAGTAATCAGAATAAACAGCCGATCTGAATAAAAATGTGTCATGTAAATACCCCCATCAGAACATTCTGATTGGATTCATGCCAACCCTCTCATTTTTTAATAAGAGGGTTGGCATTCTTAGGGGGGGCCTAAGTCTGGGGCTCTCCCCAAAGAATTTGTTGTAAAAAAGTCACACATTTGTTTACTTCATCTCCTTTCTGAATCTTGGTCATTTGTATTCACAAAATACAAAATGGCTGATTTTGTCAAATTTTTCTCCCAGAGAATAGTTTTAGATTATTAGAAATTAATTATTAGCATTATTATTCATAGAAATGTGAGGCTTGTACAATTAAGGCAACGTTTTCTAAGATAAAGTCCTTTGGTGAAAGTTGTTGGAAAAAAATGTTGATTAAACCTGAGCGTGAACAGAGCAACACACTCTGGTGTGATGGGGTGTTCACACCAGAGTACCTATGCTTGTCAAAAAGGAACAAAAATTACAATGTCTACCTCAATTTGACCAACTTGATGAGTCATCTTTTTGTAAATTAGGCAGTAGATCCCCTGTGACGCTTCAATTAGAAGCAGATATTGACAATGGGTGGATATATCTTTTTGTGAAATTAATTTTTGTAACACTGGTTGGCTACACTCACTACACAATACCGGTACTTTTAATCCATCTTGCTAGATCTCTGAGCATTTCTCCTGACTTTCTCCTGCTTGTCGATAAATCCCCTGGTAAATCTTTACTGTATGAATGACAATTTAAGGTAGATTTTAAACTGGACACTGTTGTTACCACTTTCCCTTCAGTTGGCCATTATGTTATGCATTAATGCCTGAGTTAGATGTTCCAAACATTATGTTGTCACTCTTTGGAAAGTTTTGGCTGTATTCTCGAATGTCTTGTACTCACTTTTTCTCTTTCAAGCTTTTTTTTTTTCGATACTTCTCAATTTTGAGGCATAGAAAGGAATTTAACTATTGTGAGCTACAAGCCTGTGCACAATTGAAATCATATGTCTTTTTATGGTTAGCTTAAGAAGTTTGTGTACTGGTTAAAAAAACAAACTCAGCTGAAGTGATGGACTTGATTGCTCAGTACTACAATGCCTTCTATGTTTGCATGGCTTTTTCCTCGCAGTATAAGCCATTCAGTTTTATGTGTAGCGGAGCTTTATTGCCTCCTGTGAACATGATTTCATTGAGTGTGCAGCTGAAATTACAGGCCCGACATAACACAGGAAAGCGTGGCAGCCTGTAATCCTGAGATGACACCATGTTTTTCCATGTAGTAATGGCTGTTAACATGGCTTAAAGTACATGCTGCATAATGGCTCCTCAGTGTTTAAGGTGATGTGTTGGATCACAACCCTGGTGGCAGAGTATGACAGCTGTGCAGCTCCAAACAATGCTGAGAGATCAACAGTAAGATGAGAAAGTGAATCACATGGGACTTATCAAAGAATTTCACATTTTGATTTTCTCATTACGCTCATTACAGTTTCTCTGTAGTCTTAACAGTTTGTGTGCAGCTCTGCTCTGAAAATCAAATAAAACACTCCCAGCTGCAGAAATGTTGTGTCCTTTTTGTTTTAGTGAGTCATATGTTTCAGCTAATTAAAGTCAGGCTTGTACAAAATGTCATCTGTGTGTGTGTGTGGGCATGTACGTTTGTGTTTTTTTTTTGTTTTTTTTCTCTTGCTGAAATATGAGAGAAGTAAAGGGGGGGATGATGAAAACAGTTTAGATTGAAACATTTGACAGTGCAGCATGACACAAAGACTAACAATGGTCTACAGTCTCCAGTGGTAAGTGAACCATTCATTTACAGGCCTGTGCAAAAGTCACAATCTCTTCCTCCTCTGGGGAATCAGATTTTCAAGAATTATCTAAACGTTTTGCATCACTCCGTAAAATAAAAAGTCCACAAGGTGTTACATTTATACATTATCTATCTACAACATGAAAATTATTAAATATATATTTTTCCATTCTTCTCTCTTATGCAGCGACCCCCCAGTTCACCATAACGCCACAGGACCAGTCAGTCTTGGAGGGTAATACGGTGGATTTCCCCTGTCAGGCAAGTGGTTATCCAACGCCACTGGTCATATGGACTCGAGGTGGAAGTCCTCTTCCCTCGGACCGCCGCCATGTCATCCTGGCCTCCGGTACGCTCCGCATCACTCGGGTTGCTGCACACGATGAGGGCCAGTATGAATGTGAGGCTGTGAGCACGGTGGGAACGGCCCGCACCGCTGTGCAGCTTAGCATCGAGCAAAGAGGTGAGAAACTTGAAAAAAATTTATTACTTATATTTAAAAACAGAATAAACACCAAAATTTGCAGGATTGCCTCAACACAGGTCTTTTGATATACAGAAGCCATCTGTTGGAACATCACTCTGAAATAAAAGTACAACTTTAATTAATATGGCTTGTGGCCATGAAACCCTGTTTTCTTCCTTGTGGTGGTCCATTGCAAAATGCTCTGTATATATGTATATATACTTTCTATGTTGGGCTGTGGTGCAAAATTATTAACTTGCATGTGTGTGTGTATGTTTTAACTTATTCAGTAACGCCTGTTTTCACAAATGCTCCAAGGGACCTGACTGTGGAGTCTGGTCAGGATGTGCAGATTCCCTGCAGTGCTCGGGGCCAGCCGCGGCCGGTCCTCACCTGGAACAAGGTTAGAATTATTCAGACAGTTTCTTAGTTATCTCAACAGAATTCAGGCAAAGTCATCCCTCAGCACATTGAGGTTGGACTCAAGCAGTCTTGACAATTGCCCAGAGCACTAGAAAGGGGGGTGCACAAACACCAGAAAAAAAAAAAAAGACTCATCCATCATTTGCGCTTGAACCAGTTTTCTATTGCTTTTATGCAAGTGGAGTTAATTGAGTGTTGGTGCCCGGTTTTCGCTGAGAATACGGAAACTATTTGAGATGCCTTGTGCACCACTGCCCTGCATTTTTGTCGTGCCCCAAGAAATGGATAATGTCATGTGTTTTGATTGGTTAGGGGACAGCAGAAGGAAGGGAAGGAATGCGTTAACACAAGAACCACCACTGCTCCTAAGACTGAATTTATTTGACCTTGGAGCTCTCAGATCCCTGATCTTCTCAGTTGCTTTGTCTTTTAGGATGGTATTCAGATAACAGAGAGCGGCAAGTTCCACATCAGTGAAGAAGGTTACCTAGAGGTGAAAGATGTTGGCACTGCAGATGCTGGACGCTATGAATGTGTTGCTCGGAACCCCATTGGATACCAGGCTGCTCGAATGGTGCTTACAGTCACAGGTAAATTATATTTTTTCATATATATATGCAATTTGTTATGGAACAACAATTATAACACTTTTATCTTAGTAAAAATAGAATCTCAGAGTTGAAGCAGTAACTCCTGTTAATGATCTTAACAGAAGTTACTGCTTCTGTTAAGAAGCAGTAACAGAAGCGCTGCTTCATTAACTCCTGTTAATGATCTTTAACCATGCCCTTTAGTAATCTGGTCACAGGCTACTGCTGACTAGTCAGATCTGTGTAGAATGTTCTGTGTATCTGTGTTCCCTGCTGTAAAGCTTGAGGTCAGACTGCAGTACTTTGCTAGTGAACCATAAAGTCAATCAATGTGCTCAGTTTTTGTTGGACTTTCAGTCTTTACTTCACAGTGAAATGGTTTTTAGAGGCATGGAAGCATGACAGTGTTGAGAAAAAAAACAAAAAACATCTGAAGCTTTAAAGTCAGCATCACAACATTTTTATCGGTCAAAGTTACTTTCTAAATGTATTTATGAGAAGGAAACCAGAAGACAAAGAAATACTCCTGTTATATTTTCATCTCTTTGTTTTAAATTCTACATTAATTTGTTAATCTTTTTCTGTCAGTGCCTGCTATCAGCCGAGAGGGAGACACATTTGTGAGCACATCCATAGAGCAGGCCATCCGTACTGTGGACAGTGCAATTGAGTCCACAAGGAGACGTCTCTTTGACGGGTAGGACATAATAAACTCGCACAGCAAGCATATTACAACCCACAGTGTCACACAAACACACTTGTTTCCATTTTGGTATGTTAATAATCCCAAAAATCAAAGCACAGCGTATGGATTTTATGTGACAGACCAACAAAAAGAAGGGCATAATAGTGAAGAGGAATGAAAACTATTTATTGTTTTCAAATATTATAAATAAGTACAAATCTGAAACGTTTCTTGTATTTGTAGACTTAAACATGAACTTGGGTGTTCTACATTTTCATTGAAGCTCTGGCTGCATGTATAGGGTTCCTTTCCTTCAGGGTTATCTCATCTCAACTTTGAACAGCTCTCCTTTCCAAAAAATGCATCCCCACAGCATAATGCTACCACCCACATGTCTCACAGTGTAGATTATGTGTTCAGGACGATCTGCGATGTTAGTTTTGTGCCAGATAGTGTTTTGTTTGTATTTCAAACAGTTCAGTTTTGGTCTGATCTGATCTGTCTTTCACATGATTTTAATGTTCCCTGCATGGCTTATGGAAAACAACAAACCATGATTTTTACAAGTTTTTTTTTTTTCTAAGCCTAACGTATAATACCTTTAAGAAGGCAATCAAAATGCCTGATATTCAATTGAAAATGTCCTGAGAATTCTTGCAATAGCTGCTTTCAAGATTTTTGCTTCTGTAAAATCATGACAGCACAGTAGCATTTTCCGGTCATCGCTGTGTCTTCAGTTGGATTTTTTTTAGATGGCCCCAAAACAATGGCTGTCAAAGGTAATAGGCTAAGCTAATTGAAGTTGTGCTAAAACAATGTGGTAAATCTTTTCAGATCCTCAAAACTCCAAGCTTTATAGGTTATCATAGTGACATATTAAAGTAGTAAATCAAGCAAAACAGTATTTTCTAAAACAGCTGCACTATAATTAGTTGGAGTATATTTAAATAGTTAAATAACATTACATGTCTCAATATTTCAGATGATAGCAGTATACAATGACTGTGCTGCATTAAATGTAAAATAGTTTTTCGTCAAAAGCACACAGTCACACACACAGCTGATGCAGGACAACATGACTGTGGGGTGCAAAACAAAGGTTTGCCCCAGTTGGCACTTGACTTTTTCACATAAAAACTGAGTATGTAAAACTAAACCCAAGTCATCCAGATGACTTAAATGTTGCTTCATGGATCAGGAATCATGTTTTTCACCTTTCAAGGTCATCTAGTTTGCAAATCTCTCCATCAGGCATATTTGTCTAGAAATAAATTTCTATTTCATTGCTTTTCTTTGTCTTACTTGAAGTTGTCTCTTATTCGTTTTCCTTCCTGTCTGTGTGAAGCTCTTATTAGAGTCAGAAGGTTATAACAAAGGCATTGAAGTCTGTCACTGTGAGGAATGGAGATGACCGCAGTTCACCTTTTAGAAGTTTCCATCCTGTTGAATGATGTGGTTAGCAGTTGTGCTTTTCTTGGCATGCTCACACGTACACGCCTGCCCATCTAGGCGTGCGCACACACAAACATACACACATGAAAATGATAAATTCACACCGGTACACAGCATAGCCATAGCTGCTGTTGCAATGAGGGGGATTTCCAGCTTTGTTAAATTACAATCACAGAATAGGATGCAGCTTTTTCTTCGGCTGAGTCAGTCGTCTGGAAACAAAAAGGAATTCCAGCGGGGATGGGGAGTGAGTGCTGCTTCTTCGTCTGACTCGACACCCTGTGTTGCTGAAAAACACAAGACAGATCCTCGTAATTTCAACAGTGGTGCACACTGCTACCCAAAAACGTAAACCATTGATCAATTTTTTTTATTCAGTTATCAAATAATTTGTTATCCATATTTTAGAACACTACAACAATTTAAACAACATGACTGAAAAGATACAGACAGAAGGGCAATGCTTTTATGTATGCCTGGGCATTCTGGGCACAGAATAAGCATCATTTGCTGCACCGCTCTTGCACTTGTATACAAGGTTTTGTTTGGATTCCTCTTGTTGAAATGCTTCAAAGGAGAAACTAGAGCAAGCGCTGTCTGTCTCTGATACCTGAAAAGTTTTAGGAGAAGATTTGTTCCTGATCGATTCTGTTTTTTATTTTAATATATGCTTCTCATCTCCTGCCTTCCCCACAATCTTCATGCCCCTCATCTCTCCAGTCAGCCTCGTACTCCAGGAGAGCTGCTCGCTCTTTTCCGATATCCACGTGATCCCTACACGGTGGAGCAGGCCCGTGCCGGGGAGATCTTTGAGCAGACTCTTCTGCTCATCCAAAACCACGTCAACCAGGGTCTCATGGTGGACACCAACGGTACCGGTAAGGCTGATTGTAAACTTCACCACTGCTTCATAGAAGTTGTTTCTATATGCCAGAGAGAGTACTTCCTTTGTAAAAATAATTTGAAATGCATGTATATCCTTCCACTTTGTTCTACTTGTGTTGTCAGTTACATAAAACACAATGAAGTTTTGTGTTGTAACGTAGACGAATTCAAGAGCTATACAAACTTTTGCAAAGCAGTGAAGCTGTGTTTTTGGTAAGTAAGACATTTCCATTCAGTTTTATGTTTGTCTTAAACCCAATTTTCTCTTCTTCCTTGACTGTGTCTTTTTGTTATTGTGAGCAACAATTGACTCTGTCACAGCTTTCCATCTCTATTTTCCCAATAGTTTAACCTGAGAGAGTGTCGTAACTATGGAGCAGTTGACAAGCAGCCTGTAAACTGGTTTATTGGCCCCATGACATGGTGTGAAACACTTAAAACTGTAATCACTGTGGAGCACTGGACGAAATTTAACATGATGTGTTGCACATTTAATTAGGCCTGTATGTAGGCGTGTGTGTGGGTAGACTTGGGCGGAGCAGGGTGGTAACTGACTGTTTACCACATAAATATCTAAATTTTAGTTGCTCTGCTATTGTTAGTGTGTGGCTGAGAGCAAAAACATCTGACAAAGAGGAGTACATTTTAGAGAACAGAGTCAAAAGCAAAATGCAGTGAAAACAAAGCATGTATCATAGTGATTGTTTTGGGGTTTTTTGTTATACATTTCCTGGGCAAGGAGATGTATATTATTTTCTTTCAGAAAAGTATAGAGGTAATAGCTCATTATGGAAATGGTAATGATACAAGATACATTTTAAATGCTGTAAGTGTAAGATGATGACTCCAGACTAAATTAATGCAATAATTTCAGCAGAAACAAATCAGTATTTTTCCTCTACTTTGGCCTCATCCTATGGGCCAGCAATACAGTTTCTCCTATTTTTCTTTCACAAAAGTGCACATAGTACACAGACAATGTCCAGGAACATCATATATGCAGGAAATCTCACCTTGAGCTTGGTCTCAAATACTTGGCATTTGTTCTTCAAAAGAAAACTAACCCAACATTATCTGTCTGTCCATCCATCTGGCTGATCTTACATTCGTCCCAGCCACAGAAGTTAAAAACATTAGTACAACTAAAATTGTTGGATTTTCTGACTTTCGACACACATTTCAGTAATGAGACTGGGAGACAATCTTTCATGTGTTATGATGTATTTCAATCATCAGACCAATGTCATTCAAAATGTATCTATGACATTGTACGATCATATTGGCCTGAGAGATTAATGCATTTTTCAATTATCAGTTTGTTGAATTATAGTTGTGTTTACAAAGACATTAGAAAACCTTTGCTTACTAGAATCTTTTCTAACCAAATATACAATCACATTATTCTCAGTAGCAAACAAAGATATTTTTTTTTGAGCAACCTTTTACCATTTAGCCTCTCTCCTTAGTGAATTTATTTTTGTGTTTTTACAGCATTTCGCTACAACGATCTGGTATCTCCCCGGTTTCTGGAAATGATTGCTAATCTCTCTGGCTGCACAGCCCATCGCCGCAACAACAACTGCTCAGACATTTGCTTCCATCAGAAGTACCGCAGCCATGATGGGACCTGCAACAACCTGCAACACCCCATGTGGGGTGCCTCGCTCACTGCGTTTGAACGTCTCCTGAAGCCAGTTTACGACAATGGCTTCAACCTGCCCAGAGGAACCACAGACAGGGTTCAAAATGGTTATCGACTGCCGCTTCCTAGGCTGGTGTCCACCACAATGATTGGAACAGAGACCATCACTCCTGATAATCGCTACACTCACATGCTGATGCAGTGGGGTCAGTTCCTGGACCACGACTTGGACTCCACAGTAGTGGCCCTGAGTCAGGCTCGGTTTTCTGATGGCCAGCTGTGTGCTCAGGTCTGCACGAATGACCCGCCGTGCTTTCCAATCCAGTTCCCACCCAATGACCAGCGGCAGCTGCGAAGCGGTGCTCGCTGCATGTTCTTTGTCCGTTCCAGCCCAGTGTGCGGTAGCGGGATGACGTCTCTGCTCATGAATAGTGTTTATCCCAGAGAACAGATCAACCAGATCACCTCCTACATTGATGCCTCCAATGTCTATGGCAGCTCACGACATGAATCAGAGCAGATTCGCGACATGGCCAGCCACAGGGGGCTTCTTCGTCAAGGCATCATACAACGAACTGGGAAGGCACTTCTTCCATTTGCCACAGGACCGCCTACTGAATGCATGAGGGATGAGAACGAGAGTCCAATCCCTTGCTTCTTGGCTGGAGATCACCGTGCCAATGAACAACTTGCCTTGACTTCTATGCACACTGTGTGGTTCAGGGAGCACAACCGCATTGCTACAGAACTGCTGAGACTGAATCCCCACTGGGACGGCGACACCATCTACCACGAGACCAGAAAAATAGTGGGGGCCCAGATGCAACACGTCACCTACAACCATTGGTTACCAAAGGTGACCTTAAGCTTTTATTTTGACATTTTCATCACATTTATGAATATCTCCATATTTCCTTGGTAACCAGTCAGATTACACTGACAAGATAATAATTAATTTTTTTTCTTCCCTATAGATACTCGGTGAAGCAGGCATGAGGATTTTAGGGCCGTACACCGGTTATGACCCCAATGTTAACGCTGGCATCTTCAATTCGTTCGCCACAGCAGCTTTCCGCTTTGGACATACCCTCATCAACCCAATACTCTACAGGTTAAATGAGCACTTTGAACCTATCACCCAGGGTCACATCTCACTGCACCGAGCCTTCTTCTCTCCTTTCCGCATTGTAAATGAGGGAGGCATCGACCCGCTCCTTCGTGGACTGTTTGGTGTTGCTGGCAAGATGCGCGTTTCCACCCAACTGCTGAACACTGAGCTGACTGAGAAGTTATTTTCCATGGCCCATGCTGTGGCACTGGATCTGGCTGCCATGAATGTTCAGCGAGGAAGGGATCATGGCATACCACCATACAATGACTACAGGACCTTTTGTAACCTGACCTCAGCTCAGACTTTTGATGACCTGAAGAATGAAATCAAAAACCCTGATGTCAGAGAAAAACTACGAAGGTAACTGTGAACTAACTGCTGCTTATTATTGTTGTATATTTTATGTTATGCTATATTTGGAGTATTTATAGACTGAGAGCTTCTGAGTGACAGGAAGATGGTTTGGCTTTTGTTTAAGAATCTATCGCAAAATGAAATGAAGACATTTTTGGCTTCTCGCATTTAAAAAAAAAGACAATTTTTAAGTTGTTTTTTTTTCCCTTCTACTTGTTAAGTTGGTATTAATTCTACTTCTATATCTGAAATTTTAGGAATTGGCAAACAAAACTAAATATTTTTTTTTAGAAATAATCTTTTGGTAAATTATAACTGATATGTAGCAGAGATGACATTGTTGATGGGTGTGAAAGAGCAGCTAAAGATACAAAGTTAGATAAAATTTCACTAATATTTGAAAAAAAATGAATACAAAGCTCATAACTTACACTATCTTTAAGGTCTATAGCAATAATTTACAAATAGACAGTGCAAGCAGTTAACTGAGCTGTCTTCACTCACCACTTATATACAGTATTGTGCCTTTACTGACTGCAGTTTCTTAGTATAAGATAAAGTATTTAATAGTTTCTGAGCAGCCTTTCAATGGTCAGACCCAGTCAAGCATAATAATCTTGACTATTTCAATTTAACAGCATCCAGAGATGCAGAGGTTTTGTCTTAAAATGTGTGAGGATGCATTTTCTACGTATCTGAGTTGATTTTAAACATTCCTTTAAACTCATGCACAGAAATGTCCTAATTATGTGATGAGGGTGGCTTCAGTATTTTTTGCACTGACAGCTTTCTCTGTATGACAGGCTATACGGTACGCCTCTTAACATTGACTTGTTCCCAGCCCTGATGGCTGAAGATCTGGTCCCTGGTAGTAGATTGGGTCCCACCCTCATGTGTCTGCTTTCAGCGCAATTCAAGCGTGTCCGAGATGGAGACCGGTAAGGAAGTATTATGCACACATCGCCAGATATACTGAAATATGACCAGAATTTTCTTCAATATTTTCGTCATGTCCCACGTCATGTCTTTGGGTCTCGATTAGGTTCTGGTATGAAAACCCAGGTGTATTCACTCCTGCACAGCTGACACAGCTTAAGCAAGCGTCGTTAGCTCGAGTTGTGTGTGACAATGGAGACAACATCACCCGGGTCCAGCGGGACGTGTTCGCAGTGGCCGACCTGCCCCACGGATACGGAAGCTGTGATGATGTTCCTCAGATCGACTTGCGAATGTGGCAGGATTGCTGTGAAGGTAAGACCAGCTAAACCAATTTTACACTGTTTCTTTGATTATGTTTCTAAAAAAAGGCCTATCAATCCTGGTAAAACTGCCAGATTTATTCTGTGCTGGCAAGTACCGTAAAATATATCATGGACACTGACTGCAGAATGCAGTCAATAAAGTTTTGTGATGTTCACAGACCTTCGAAATTCATGCTTAAGTAGAGCACACAGACTGTTGTAACATGTTATAGCAATGCTATTGAACTCCAACAGAATAATGCATTAAGCAGTATTCCTTCAATTTAAGCTTTTTCAGTAATTTTTTGTGCTAGAAAAATAAATTTTATGTAGCAACAAGAACCAAATGGCAAGTTTATTCTTGCTTTATTTTTTTAGGACACTTTGATTTCTCCAATGTACAAAACACAGATGGAATCATTCAATTCGAGGTTCAAAAACATAAACCATTTCAAACTTGTAATTTGTGGATAAGACCTTAGAAATCTGGGGTTTTCTGGGCATAATCTTTGTCTCAGTGTAAACTTTACAGTTTACTGTAAAAGAGAGCCACTGAAGAGACCCAAAGCCCTCCTTCAACGCTAGCAATTCATAATTGTAGCTTTAAAGCTTAGTTATGGAAACTCATTATGAAAAAAAAGAGTACTAAGTAAACTTCACTGTGAAAATCTGAACACCTTAGGTTCACAAACAATTTCTGAAAGAATCCATCATTTCTTTTGCTTGTAAACTGTAAGAAGACTTAATTAAAGGTATTTACTCACTGCAAGTTGTATAACTTTGATGTTATCTGGAGATCAGATTTGGACTTTTTAACATAAAGCTTGAAAACCTCAGATGTAGGACATTTTTTTTTTTACAAAGATTTTGGTGTCAGAAACCTTCAGGCTGTTTGGTTTGGCGCCCAATGAGGATTATATTATTTATAATGGATTGCATATTGCTGCATAAATAGAATAAAAAAACTGGACTTGTCTGTTCAGCTTCTGATTGCTTGTTGAACCTGTTCCCCATCAGACTGCAGGACCAAGGGTCAGTTCAATGCCCTGTCATACCACTTCAGGGGACGAAGATCAGCTGAGCACAGCTTCAAGGAGGAGAAACATGACAGCGGCATTCAGGACACAAGGTAGCAAACACTGAATCTTCTTCATTGAATATTTTTCAATCATAGCCAGAATACCACTGATATGGATAATCTATGCGAGTTTATAACTTTTGAATATGTTTACAATCGTCTTTCCAGCCCTCTGGAAGAAGCTCAAAACAGTCTTTCAAATGTCACTTTGAGCTCCAAGTTGAGCAGCGAACCTTCAGTTGGTGACTTCCAGGAGTTTGTCTCAGACATGCAGAAGACCATCACGAGCTTAAGGAAACAGGTGTGTTTGGACACACACCGACACTATTTGAGTTTTCAATCTGGCAACAAATGCAACAAGCCTCCTTAATGCAGAAAATCCAACAAGAGTTCAACAGCTTTTGCTTATAATTACTCATGAAAATCAGATATTAGAATATTAAGCTTTTCTTCCTGACTTATTGGTTTGCAGTCTTTATCTTGCTAATGAAAGCATAAAAAAGACAGCATAATCTTATATGAAGAACACAATTAAAATTATCTGAAATGTTTATCTTCCCTGTCCTTCTAATAAAAGACAAACAAACAAAAAATCTAACATAAAAATTTACTTAAACAATGCCTGAACTAAAATGGAGTGATGAGGATGTGGACTCTAATTCTACACAGATGTCACAAGACAACCTCAACTTTGAGTCTTTATCTGGGACAGCAAGTATGGTAAAAGATAAGGTTTTGACTGAATTTTCCAGTAATAGTGCAGCTATCACTACTATTTGTCAGATTTTTGACTGCAGATGTCATGTTTGTGTTGCATTTTGCCTCATTTTAAACCTCTGAAACCTCCAGAAGAAAGAAACTCTATTTTATTACTTCCCGATGGTATTATTAAAAAGTCACACATGAAAACAATATGCTTGTGTATTACATAGCCAATTCTGGATTGACTATGTAATACACAGGCATTCAGAATGCTAATTTAGAATTGAATTGGCTATTACATACATTGCATTTACTGGAATGACCATAGATTTTCCTACAGCAGACATTTGTTCACTTTTGCTGTCTGCAAAGAAAATCTGTTCTGATGTACGAGAGGATTTTATCCATTACGGTAGTCGCAGGTTTTGACTTACTTTAATTATTCCCCCAAAAAGTTGACACGTTAGCAAACTGCAGCTGTCTTTTGTGTTTTTGCAGATTAAGAAACTGGAAGCTCATCTACACAAGTCCACCTGCACAGATGGCGAGGGGCGCGAGCGGACAGATGGGGAGCGCTGGCGAAAGGACTCGTGCTCAACGTGTGAATGCAGAGTAGGTGTACACTGATGGGCAGAAGGCAGAACACACCCCACACCGCCAGGAACTGAACCAGATCCTGTTACAGTGTCTCTGTGTTTCTCACAGAGGATGGGAAGTCTATCCTATTTTAAAGCACCTTCTGCCTCTTGCACTTTCCTGGGACGGGTGCACATTCTTTCGCCACGTTTCTGTCTTTCATTCCTTGTCTGTTTCCAGCTGACCGTAACTTCACACACCTGTAATACGCCTCTCTCGTGATAAATCTTACTGCTACTGATCTCTTTATAGTTTCGTCTCTTCAGCTCATTTTTGCATTGCACAGCTGACGAACACACCAGTAAGTCTTTTCTCCATTTCATTTTCCCATATGGTTTTGTGTAATTGGAGGCTTTCCAGGATTACTCCCAAAAGGCAAGCGAAAGCAAACTGCTACTCTTAAGTAAAACCTTTTGATGTTCATGTTTTGTTTCATGTATACAAATGGAAATCTTAAAAGTCGAGCCGAGTCAATCCTCAAAAAACACACCCTTTGCTCTGATTACAGCTTAAAGTCTTTTGGAGCATGTCTCTACCAGCTTTCCCCATGTAGAGACTGAGATGTTTACCCATTCTTTACAGCTGAAGGTCAGTCTAATTAGATGGAGAGTGTCTATGAGCATACATTTCCAAGTCATGCTTCAAATTTTCAACTGTATTTAGGTTTCTACTTTGACTGTCCCATTCCATCATATGGGTGTGCTATCATCTAAACCATACTATTGTAGCTCTTGTTGTTTGTTTCAGGTTTTTTTTTTTTTGTCTTGTTTGATGGTTAAAGAGGACCCAACTGCAGAAAGTGAGAGGCTTGAATGCTGGCGAGGCTGATTGGTGGTGTGAACGCAGATGGGACTATGAGGGAAACATGTGGAGGAAGCTGAGGGAAAATGGCGACTATAAACAAACCTAAAGGGAAGCAAAGTAAAGAATAGAAGGTTTTAAAAGAAGTGCTAAAGATGAAATGCAAATAAGAATGGTAATATGGAACACCTTGCATGACAGGACCAAAAATAATCATAGAATTGTAAAAGATCATGGCATTGCAGTCCTACTGGAAGGTGAACCTCCACCCAGTCTGAAATCTCTACCAGGGTTGCGTGTCAGTTAGTATAATTCATCTTCCCACCAACTCTGAGTGATTCCTCCACAGCATGATGCTGCCACTACCTTATGTCACGATGAGGATGGCATGGTCAGAGTGATGTGCACTCTTAGCTGAACAGCTGGGTTTATACTGATAATAAATTGGACTCTATGTACTTATCAGGTGATGTGCAAACATTTGATTGCAATGATTTTTCTGATTTTATTTTATTTCTTTTACATTTATTACTATTTCATTACTATCCCCTCCACTCAGGATGCCCAGGTGACCTGCTTCATCGAGTCGTGTCCAACTGCGGAGTGCAAACAGCCCATCAAGCTAAAAGGTGCCTGCTGCCCTGTGTGCCTCCAGGAGGAAGATGACAACAAGAGACAAAAAGCTGACACCCACCACAAGTAACTTTCAGGACCCTCCCCAACAACCTCACACCCTGACAATCTAGTGTCTGAAACCCACAGAAAATCTGACAAATCAAGAGAGGAGATGGGACTGACTCATAGCCACGGTTGACCTCGACAAACCCAGCAGCCTCTCAGTTTGTTTGTTTTTTAAATCAGGGGAGCAATTTTTGTTTTTTTCTTGTTTTCAAATTTGTCCGGCGTTCAGTTTGAAATTGTTCAGCAATAAGTCAACAGGCACTCCATGGATTTACTTCTGTAGCAATGAATAGATTAATGGATTATATAAACAGGATGGAGAAAAACTGTCCTCTGGCACTGAGGTGCTGTTTGCTCTCAATGGGAAAATGCAGGACCAGCTGCCATTCACAAGCAGGAACGGGAAGTGGATGGAAAGGCGGCAGTTGTCACACAACATTTTTCTCAGGTTAGAGATACCGAAAAACTGGTGCTATTTCCCTGTTTTTACTCCAAGATAATCTCTAAATACGAACCTTAAAGTATTATCGTTTGTATACAAAGCCACCTATATACACGCAATATGTCTTTTATTGATACAACAGACTTGAGTGGATTATTTTATTCAAGGACTTATATTGAATAATTGTCTTTTTATTCTCTGGTGCTTTATATTGTTGCTTTTTACCCTTTTTTCTATGTAAATGCTTACATGTGAAAATAATGTGAAGCCCTGCGAAAATGTTTGTAATGCAAAAGAAACATGTCTACTGATACCTGCTCTTCTGTTCGTGGGTTAGCTTTTTCGTCTCTCTCCTGGGCCTCAGGTGAGGTGGTGCAGGGAGGCACTCCTCTGTGGAGGAAACCCGACTCAACTCCTGCAGTACTGTCCTCTTCAAGTCTACGGGTCTGTCTCAATAAATTAGATTAGCATCAAAAAGTAAATTTATATCAGTAGGGACATTAGAAGCATTTATCTCTGTTCATTTTTATGATCTTGGGGTAATAAAAACCCAAAATTCTGTTCCTTGGAAAAATAGAATCTTACCTGATTTTGATGTTGCACTCAGTGGCTGGGACTCAGTTTGCATGAATTATCGATCTGGTGTTGTATGGAGGAGATCAATCTGTGGTTCTACCGAGGAGTTTTGGAAGCTCAGGTTGCTTTCAGAGTGGACTTCAAATTGTTTGCATTTTTAGATCTGGTGTGTCTCATCTTCCGCTTGAGAAGGTCACATGGATCTCTTTGGAGTTTAAATCAGATTTGTCAGCAGGCTAATCAATGACATTGGTATCAAGGTCATTGAGCTTTTGACTTTTACTGGTTCTGAAGTGGCTTTGAACAAGGAATACATTACCTTAAGTTCATGTATCTTTTCCTATGATACTTTTTTCTTCCATCCAATGTTCAAATAATATTCTTGGATACATATCTGTATGAAAAGCCAGCCTGTTTAGCAATGACCTTTTGTCGCTAATCATCTTTGTGAGTGTGTACTGACACCTGTCAGGTCAACCATCTTCACAATGATTGTGAAGCCAGAGTTTTTCAAAGAGTGATAAAGTTATAATAATTTTTATTGCAACTATTGATTTTATTGACATAAATAGCACAAACTACTGCAAGACAGTTTTACATCCATATCACCAATCTCTACTTCTAAGCCTTAGTCATCAAAATGAACAAAAATAAGCATGTCAAACATGTCTTGTAACATGTCATCTAATGTCTAATGAATCTACATGAGTTATATTTTGAATTCAGCCAATATATGCTTCTACATCTGTAAAGTTGTGAACGTCCACCCAATGTCTTTTCCTCAACTTCTAAAGCCAAAAATAGTATTGCGGAATTCCTTACATTATGTAATTAGCATATATAAAACTATGTATGGATGTTGTAAAAAATCAGGATGCAGCCTTTGGTACTGCTAAATTTACTGTGGCAGTATTCACTTTTCAGCTGCTTATGATTTATTTTCTTACACATTCAGTCTTTATTCATAACTACAAAGGTCTGTCTGTTTCTCTGGTGCGCCAGTTTTTACAAGGACATGCTTGCATACATTATTTAGTCTTTAACTTCAACTCCTCCTTTCCTTTAGTTTTTTTCTCTCGCTCATTTTTCTCCAAGGACAGTTTTCAGTGTATGGAATGCTGACCCCGCTCTTGTTTTCTTGCCATATTGAAGATTTGAGTCTGAACTGACGTCACTTCATAGAGTGCAGACTCTCTCTCCCTCCAGCCCTCTGACCCTCATTCCACTGTAATAGAAGCCATATGAGAGGGGGAGTGAGGGTGATGATGGGGGAGGGACAATTTCATGATTGGACCTTACGTATGTACTGTACATATAAAAATACCACTCATTATTCATCATGCACTGGCTTGCATTGTCTGATTGTGTTGTACTTCCAAGTGCCTCTTCATATTGGTTTTTTTGAAGTAAGCATCTGTCACTGAGAACAAGTAGTACTTACCAGTATTTTAATGGTTTCAGATGACTTGGTGGTTTCAGTCACACTGGTATCATATGCTTGCACATTTTGTTTACAGTTTTTGTTTCTGCAGCAACAGACTAAATGCATTTTTTGGCAAGGGGCCAAAGCACTCCTTCACCAGTCTGCATTGTAATATATCTGGCTTATTAGGTCATTTTTATTTTTCCCCTTTGAAAAATTTCCAGGCGTCGATGGAATGCACTGCCTTGCAAAACTGGACATGCTTTACCTACACTGTCCCAGCACCCAGCGGTCAACTAGGACGTACCAGGACCCATCATGACAGTTGTATTGTACTTTTTGCCAAAGAATGGTTTGCACTGTAATGTATGCCTTTCAACAGTGATAATAAAAAAAGCCACATTTCAATTACACTGTGGACATGTCACAGCTTGTTCTTTTCCCTGTGCTTTGCAGGAGCCTAGAGCTGGAAAACAAATGAGATCATTGGTTTTAATTTGAGATTTATCATTCTAAACTCATCCATCACACATGAGACTGTTTTTGGTAGTTCTTTACAAAAATATAAAATGACTTTATAAAGTGGTTTTGATAAGTGCTTCTATAAATCTTCCAAAGTTATTTTTTTTTTGTGGGAATTGTCTAGTATGATTCTAGTCTAAAGTGTTATGTAGTTATGTTGATGTGCAAATCAGATTACTTTGCACCTTTAGCCATTTTGTCTTTTTTGTCTTAGGGAATTTTAGCTTTCAGACTAATGAATAATACCTACAATAAGTAGGACATTTATAGTTATAATGGTTTGATCAGGCTGCTTCAATCATCTTTTGAACAAGTCAGTTGGCCCAATGAAAATGGGCTGCAGTTTGAAATTATCAGAAAGGAAACAGTGCTGCAAAAAATGTTTTTTGCCTCTGTTCAGCTTTCTTTTGTTTTTGCCTTTTTTGTCACGCTAGAATGTCTCAGAGCATCAAACATACATAATTATCAAAAGCAGAACTTGAGTAAATATAAAATGGTTACCAAATATCAAATAATGCCAAATTCTAGGACAAAAGAAGCTAACCATAAACAATCTGGCTTTATATGAAAAATAAACTGTTCACCAAACTTAAAGACTGGTTATATCACCTTGGTGGCAATGACATACTTGCTAATTAGTTTGTTACACTGTTTATTTTTCGGTGCACAAATATAAAAAAGTCAGTCGTAATAAATTAGGATACCACATAAAAGTACATTTATTTCAAAACATGAAATTCATATTGCATAAAAACATATTTGGATAATTAAAGTATTTAAGTTAGTAGTTTAGTTTATTTTGACTTACAGCTAATGAAAACTACAAAATCTGATTCTCTGGAAATCAGAATAATACGTAAATCTGTTAACCTAATAGTTGTCTGGCCTTCAGTCACTGACACTTACAATAAGTAATTCACAAAGGATCATTTTCTATTGATCCTGGATGTTAACAGAGAGCTGTATCCATATATAATGGAAAGGGAGTGGAGAGAAAATCTGGCAGAAAAGGGGGCAAAAGAAACGGGTATAAGCGAAATTGAAATCTGTTTTCATTAGGCATAAAATAAATTTGATATTAACTTGATTGGATTGTAATGTATTTATTTCATTTGTAGGATTTACTCCTGCATAACACAACCACTGCTGCATAATGTTGTGAATTATTAACTTTTCGGTTTCCCTGCATCTTTTTCTGTTTAATTTGCAGTCCTGATCATTCTTCTGCTTCCCAGCTGTTTGTTATGTTAATGCACTTTGGAGACTTCACAGTTTGCCAAATGTTTGCTCCAGCTCTTTCAGACCAGACTGAAGTATGTCTCTAACATCTGGACAGATTTCTTAAAATTTCATCCTGGTTAGCTCATGCGGATAAAACACATCTCATATTTCAGACATGCCCTCATTTTTACCCTTAGATGTAATGAGGTCAAAATGTTTTCTTTATCATAGGTGCTTTTCATCATACTGTTAAAGATTTAGTTCAGGTTTTTTTTTTGTTCCATAGTAGCTCTTGTGGAGAAACCATGTACTAAATCATCTCTGATCAAATGTGAGTGTGACACTACACACTATTGTCAAATGTAAATATGTAAAACACAACTGCTTTCTACTTGTTATTTATTATTTTAACAAGTAATTTAGTTTAGAAAGAGACTATGTTCAGAACTATAAAGTTTGTGTCATGTTATTTACAGTATATTCACATGGGAACACGTGTTATCTTGCAGATACAAGTGAAACATGTCAAAAAAAGATATAACAAATATTTTTCACATTTTCCATGTGGAAAATATTTAATGTGGTAATATGTGAAACACTGCAAAACCCCCAGAGGTTAAGTGTTTGTCTCAGTTTTTGTGTGTGGAATTACCATATAGTAACATGTGCAACATGTGAGAGGAAACTATTATATGTTAATTATTTTTCCCACAATTCACGTGTAAAAATGTGGGGAGACTGAAATGTGAAATATTTTTTCTGGGTTTTGACATCTTGAAAATATATGTTGTGACACATGACTCATGGATGGTGAAACCATCTAAATGTGAATATTTTTCACATATTTCACTTGTAGAAATTTTATCATATAATAATATATGAGATGTGGGATTTTTTTTCATGTTTTAATATTTGCAAATTATTTTATATACTAACTTAGGAGACAAATGTAGAAAGCTCAACATATAGAAGCATTTCCCAGGCGTAATGTGTGGAAATCATATTATGCAGTAACAAAGACATATGAGGAATCATTTTTACTGACATCTGAAATGTTTTCCCACATGTTCACATTTGGAATTTTATGCTATGTCATAGCATGTATAAACATATGGGAAAACCATCTACATGTGGGACATTTGACCCTCAGTTTCACTTTTGGAAGTTATAATATCACCTAAGACAATCATCAGAAAACATCCAAAGTAAAACAAATTATATTGAGTAACAACATGTTCCTTTAAGGGATTATATGGACAGACCACCTGGATGGAAAACTGGTCCAGCAAATTAAATTTCCAGTGACAGCACAGATAAAGGGACCTTAGTCTTTCTAGAGAGCAGAAAAGATCATTAATGAGAACCTCATTATGTTGTGAGGCTCTATGTCCTCACAACATAGAGCCTGTCTTAACATCTAAACTAGAACGTGTGCTCTTCGTTTTATCAGAGAACTTTTTCTTTTACACTTATATTAGTGAAGTAGTGCAAACAAACCAAAAATGTTGCAAAATTAGACTAAAATATCTGTCCATAATAGATATCTATCAGTGTTTCTTACAGTAAAAAGACAGTATTGTGGTTTTCAAAGTCTTGACAAAACAAGGCTGAAGTTGTACAAGCCTCTCTCTATTTCTTCCCACTCATCACATGTTGGAATTTCATTTAGTCAATTGGCTCTCAGCATTGAAGCTCTCACTCGCCAAGGTGGGGGATTCTTTCCCCTCGCTAATGGAACGTCGCTCTCATTTCCACAGAAAGGCGGATGAAAGGGAGAGAACTGGAGCACCGCTGAGGCCGGGAAATAGGTTTAGCAGTGCAGGACACAAAGGGCGCCAGCACAAAGTTGTGACCCTCACCAAGAGGTAAATGTCATGAGATGGATTTCTGCTATTGTTTTTGCTTCAGACACATGCAAAAGCTTCAACCTTTACAGTTCAGGTGTTTGCAAAAGCAATTGAAGAATGGGTGTGATAGTTCCAGGAAGGATCTGTTGTCTGCTTAAAAATCACAATGAATGCATCCACTGGGTAAATTCTGCAATACAGTACTGCTCATTTTATACAGAGAACATGAAGAAGGATCTTTGAAATATAGATACAGAGGTAATAACAATGTAAGGAAACCGCTTTGAACAAAATGTGATATAGCGTGTTGTGATGAACTGATTAACTAATCATCTCGTTAGTTAATCAGTTTGGGTAAGGTATTGTAGTCTTGAATGTGTGTTGTGTTCCTTTAGGAACTTCGCCTCTTGGTGCCAGGCAGCATTTTAATTGAAATATGATGATGTGATCCTTCCTGGCCAGCTGGGTATCGTTCACCATGTGGATGCTATGGAGTGGGCCAGAGGTCCTGCTGTGATTCTCCCTGGAGAATTCTAACTAAATTCTAACCCCCACCTATACTTGGTGGGGGTGATCTCCTGTCTGCAATCATCTCCTGATTTTTCATTTGAACAAGCTAATGATATTTAGATTACTTATTTATTTTTAAGTCTTTGTGAAACTCATTGATTGTTTTGGTTTTTGAGTTACTCAAGCCACAGTCAAATGCACACTCATTCAAAAATCAAAAGCTATCTCTCAGCTTTTAGGGCCTTTAGATATTTTTAGATTGGAATCTAAGACCTGACCTGTGGTTTTAATGTTTGTTTGGCTCATACTGAGTAAATGTTAGACATATGCTAAAAATGTCTTAATGAATTCTATTTTATTTATATTAAAAGAAAAGAAAAGATCCCAAAACTGTCTGATAACCTAGTAACCCCTGACTCAGATGAATCATTGATGCCATGGTTTTACAGTAAAGCTTTTCCAGTCACTTTTGCCACTTTTAGAAAAGTGAATCACATGCAATTGTGGTTTCACAGTAAAAGCAGTGACTTCATCTTGGACTTACAGATGGCCTAATGGGAATAAATATCCTTTATTGACAAGGCTCTGTGGTCTGCTTTAGGTATACTTATCTTCCAGCCTGCTTTCCTTCAAGGGCATCCAGCGCAGCCTTGTTGCAAAATGTGTAGGTAAACCTGGAAGAAGGTTTTCTGGAATGAGCCGGTGGCCATGAGGGCTTTAAATCAACAATGTAAATGTTATTTTACAGGTTTGTTTTCCCTCATGAAGATGAAGACTCATATTTTACCAAAATTCCTGAACTGTTGTCACAGGTCAAAATCAGGGCAGGTAGTGTTGCTTTACTTGGTTGTTTAATCCCAAATTTTTCAAACATCAACAGGAACAAATCAAGAATCGGAATTAGTTTTTTTTTTGTTGTTGTGGTTTTTTTCCCCCTTGAAATCTGCTGCATTTGGGCCTTAGGTCACAAAGCCATTTATATGCTAGGTCGTTGTTTTTATTGTTCATTTAAAGTTCATTTTAAATAGGCCTTTTCTTTTACTGGCATCAGTAAACGATACCAGTAAAAGTATATTTGACTTTTAAAAAGATACTTTTGCCCCAAAGCAAATGTCATTTTCTTTGGGGCAAGCAAATGACTTGTTGATACTTCCTCTCTGGGCAGTCACTATCACAGTCACTTTTAGCCGTAATCCATTCCTGTGTTGATTTGGTCAAAATTATGGTATCTGTATCCCCCAGAAACACTTTGTGATGAGCAGTTTTTACTGGCAGAATCCAGTAAATTAAATGCTGGCATGATGCAATCATGAACTTTTAACAAGTATTACAGAACCTTGGAAAGGAATCCAGGCCCCTAGCATCAGAGATTCTCCACCATACCTATCACTATCAGTAGGTGCTACTACGTGACCAAGATACACATTTTCAACAGTTGGTTTTTATCTTTGAAGAAAGTTGTAAAGTAAATGCAGCTCTTTGAGGGCCTCCAGTGGACGAGGAAAGAGGAACAGGCCTGTCTAAGTATTTCATACCACCTTCTTTTTACCTTCGAAGAATTAGACTTCCGGTGATTTCAATATCTACATTGTTCAAAAGGATTTCGGTTGTTTTTTCAGGAAGCTGCATCATAAATTTAAAGATACTATGTGGGTGGAAGGAAAGTGCCAACCACAGGGATGTGTGGTTGTGAAGTGAAAGTACCCACATGTGCCCAAAGTGTTCAAGTCATAAAACCTGTATTGACAGCATGATGTCCTGCTGATTCTGACTGGAAGTCCCCATTTCAATATTCCATATTTTGGTGCGCTTCATGAAAGGTTTTGCTATCTTCACACTGTCTAAGCAGAACGCGTGAGAAAAAGTGTACTTTTCCACAGAGAGATAAGGTTACACCACAAAAAAGTCATGACCTGGAACTGTGCTGGGCCTTACTTCTGCTTTCTTTGTAATGTCAGCGTGTGTTTTATTTAGGACATCAGATAAAAGGTCCTTTTGCATGCTGACTGCAAAGGTTAGTCTATTTAAGTAAAAGTTTTAATCTTGTTGATTTTCTTTATTTTGGTGAATAATTTTTAACCACTTAATTTGTCAATGTCCATTGTAAAATTAAAAAACAAACAGGACATTGTGACCAAAAGAGATTGTGTCATAAAGACTAGATGCTGTTAAAAATGTGTATCAGTGTCCTTTTCTTTGGACATGTCCATTTAAATTCTGTTGTGGATTACTAATTAATTAGTTAACTAATTCATTCATTCATTAATACAGTTTTTTAAATATAATTTTTATTTATAGAAATATATTGCAATATTACAAACAGAGAAAAGTCAACAACACAACAACAACAAAAAACTGGCTCAAATAATATTTTAGGTAAAAACAGATGACAGAATGTTAAACTGAGCTTAACGTACCATTTGATAACTATGTAATGGATATGTGACTCTTAGAGAGGGTGCAGAATGAGGAGAAGATAAAAGCAGATCTCACACTACAGCACCCTTTAGGCATGCTGAGTGGAGCCTAGCACCGGATGGTGAATGTCACTCTGTATCAGTTCCATTTGTATGACTTGTAACATTTAATCATTTTTGGCATTAAGGCCTGCTTTATACTTAACCAAATGTCATTATTTCTCAAGGTAATAACTTTTTTAGCCTTGAGACATTTATTGTGAAACGACCGTATATAACTACACTGACTTGAAATTAAACTGAATGTAATTAGCATCTTAAAATCCAATTGATACCCAGCTAAGATCTGCTTATGGGCTTAAACTGGTGGTAGTTTGAGCTCAGGCCCACTTATTATCCATCCAGCAAAAACAAAATCCTCGTGGGGCTCACATTCACTGGCTGATAAAATCCTGTTACCATACAATGGCAGGTAATATAATTTTTTATGATAAATTGAATAGAATTTATTTTTGTTATTGACACATGTGGAACTACACTAAAGTAACTGAACTAGACAAATCAGAGGTTACTTGCATGGCCGTCAGGCACTGAAGGATGACATGTTGTTTGAAGCCTCCGAGGTTCTCAGGCCTGAAATGCAAACTTCAGATGTCCCACGTGACGAGCGAGCAGAGTAGAGGTACTTCTTGCCAAAGCACCAAAGGTCAGACAATATTTTCCTGAAGTGGCTCCTGAACTTCACTCCAATAAATGCATAGAGGATGGGATTGAGGCAGCAGTGGAGGTAAGCTATGCTCCTGGAAGTGGCCAGAACCGTGAGTTTGGTCTTTTCCTCCTCACAGCTTCTCTCCTTAAAAAGAAACACCGTGTGGATCAGGAGAGTCACATTGTAAGGAAAATGACACATGATGAAGACCACGACAACTGCCCAAACCACCCTGATGGCCTTGTGCCTCTGGCTGTTGTGGGCTTTGAGCAAGGTGCACATAATGCTTGAGTAGCAGAAAACCATAACTACAAGAGGGAGAAGGAAGCCAACAGCCATCTGCAGGCTTGGCACCATCACCTTCATCAGCTTTGCAGTCTTTCTGCGTTTGAAAGTGAGCTCACATGTCCAAGTTGAACTAAGCTCCATCAGGTCATGTTCTTCAAAGAGCTCAGTGTAGATAAGTGTAGGCAAAGTCAAAAACAGTGCAAACACCCAAACCGCAGAGCAGATCAGACGGCCGTACATAATAGCGTGGGAGCGAGAACCGAAGGAGCGCCTGGCTTGAACAATAGCAATGTATCGATCGCCGCTGATGCAGGCGAGCAACAGCATGCCGCTGTATAAATTGATGCTGTAGGCCGAACGCAACATCTTACAAGCCACAGAACCCATGGGCCACCCATTCTGCTCATTATGTGCGATAAGAGGCAACGCCACCACAAAGATCAGGTCTGCCACAGCCACATTGAACAGATAAACATCTGTCATCGTCTTGGTCCTCTTGTAGAAACCGTAGGTGATCATCACGAGAACGTTGCCAATCAGGCCGAAGGCACAGATGATGGAGTGGATGAAGGTGTGGGAGAGGACCTCTTCAGGGGAAGGGTTGAAGCTGCAGAGCCCATCTGAATCATTTACTGTCCAGGTTACATAGTAGTCAGAAGTTAAATTATCCATGACTTCAAGCTGAAGAAAAAAACCCCCAAAAAAAACAAAATTAGCATTCCAATGTTAAAGTTTTTTTTTACTTTCATTTTGGCCTGAAAAGCTAATTACATCATCATCAGCTTTAGTGAAGGCACAATTAGGTCCATATGGAAATTACAAATTTTGATGTAATGTATTCAGATTTTAAATTAGAAAACGACACAAAGTTGTGCATAGTTGTGAAATGGAGGGAAAAGGACACATGATTTTCATTTCTTTTTCTACTGATTTTTTTCCACATTATACTTTTTAGATTTGTATCCAACCCCTTCACACTGAAACCCCCCACCCAATAAAATCTTGCAATCAATAGTACATTGTCTCCACTTGTGTGTTGTGCAATATCAGTAAAGATCTAACTATTCTGTGAAAGCCTCAGCGATTTGTTAGAGAACATTAGCAAATAACACATTGAAAAGACCAATACACACATTTTATGGGGCTAAATATAAATTCACGACACAAGTTGTAGATTTTTATATGAAAGAAATATTGAAAACCGTCTATAATTTTACTTTGCATCAGTCCATCATCAAACATTCTAACAACATTTACTAACCTAGCAATTTGTAAATAATTTTGCTTAACTCTCAATTGATATTTCATATTGAGCCAAGAATATTCTTTTAATATAAATACATTTTTGCATTTTTGTTCGCATAGAGTATCTTAATAGTCTTCCCTTCAAATACTTTGAATGTTCTTTACTAAATTACCTTGATTTCAAAGTAACAGTAGAGTTCACAAATCTGCCAGAAGAAGTAAACCAAAAGCTGTGAATTGCTCTGGAGGAAGCAATAACAAGGGAAAACAACTCACACCCTCCTGAAGAAAAGCAAGTAATTCTTTGACTAAACCTGCACATACTTGGTAAATACTCATCAAGTCTTTTTCTTTTTCATGATTTCACAAGATAAAAAACAACCAACACTCTACTTCAGTTCTTCCTTTCTCTTTCACTGACCCAATTTTGGCCCAATAAGACATTCAGGACTGCACACAAAGGTAGCAGGTTGCCACGCTCTGTGCTTCATCTGATCTCAGGAAAAGATAACATTGGTTATCACACAGGATCTGTGATCTTTTACAGTAAGTTTATTAGTCAGAATGTTGTGTAGGTAGATCAACAAAATGTGACACATTCTGCAGATCAGCAAAGTTGCATTTGTAAAGCTCAAAAACTACTGAGTTTATGACTGTGGGAGGGCAGAAGACCTTTGAAACGAGTGAAAACCTTCAACAGATGGCAATGTGAAATGTTGTGTTTACTAAGGTGTTACTGATTGCTTCTTTTATGCGTGTTTTCTTGAAATTTGACATTATTTTTTTGTATTTTTATTTTTTTTACTTTACATTGTTAATTCTAAAATCATGAAAGAAAACTACAGATTTATAACCAAAATAGAGATAGTAAGGTGAAACCTGCTGTTATCAGTGTGTTTAAATTGTTTTTAATAGTTTCTGAATTGTGAAATCAGATTATATTTTCAATATGGAAGCCAAAACCTATTTTATGTATTTACTATTAAATGGGATGGCTTTTAATTCTATGTACTATGTACTTTTCAGGCACTCAATCAACTAAGTATATTTTCTCCAGTTGTTATAAAATGATGTGTATATCAAACATGAAATCTGACTTTGTAAATTTAACCCTTGAAACTGGACTGTCTTTGTGAACGCAAGTGTTTAGGCAGCCTGAATGGCTGCCATGACAGACTGAAGGATTTCTCAAACCCGTGAAAAATTCTATGCAACCCCTCAGGTATGTTTTTGATGAGATAATAATAATAATATAGCATGATATAAAGTTCAAAATAGTCAATTTTACATAGTGGCCACCTGCATGTCTGACTGGACATCTGTTTCATGAAGTATATAGAGTTTTTTGTACCATTCTTCTAACTCAAACCTTTTTCCTGTGGCATTATTTTGATGTGTTATTTCCTCGCACGAAATCTTTTGTCTTATCTGATGTCACAATATTTTTTTTTTTACCTGCAAGAGTCATCTACAGTAGAAGGAGGGTCAGGGTCGGTTGGCATGCTTTTCTTGCATTTGCAGCTGATGGCCAGTAGTTGATAGAGTACCAGTAATAGTAATAGTAATAGAAATAGAGTGGTCTGTATGTATTTATAACATAAAAATCCACAAGAAGCACAAGAAAATGGCTTTTAGATAGCTGTCCACTGTAGTGACCACCATGCATGAAAGAGTTAATTTACTAAATGAAAACCAATAAAAGCATCATTGATGCAGCCAGTGGATTATTGCAGTCTTAAATTAAAATTTTCTTACTTATTTTTTTCCCCAGTCATGTCTTGAGGTAGATACCTGATAATGTAAAGCATCTTCACGTCTCAGTTAACGCAACATAAAAAATGGATTGAAGCATAAAACACGCCTATGAAAATACAATACACTTGTGTTTTTTTCTGAAACCGAAAAGGGAAGCATAGACGTGTCTATTTTACGACAGATTTCCAGATTTAATAATTTCAGGTTCTCCAAATGCTGTTTTTGACAAAACTGACAGTTTTACTAAATGATTCCAGTTTTATTGCTTTATCTCTTGTGGTTTTCCAAAGTTTTATTTATAAGCAAAGTAAAACATAATACATTTTTAAAATGTGATGTTCTGCAACAAGCGCCTGTACTTAGAACCTGCAAAACTATCCATTTGGTCAAACATGTTTACCTAAACAATCACTTATCAAATAAAATGTATTTAATAAATAAGTGTCATACCTCAACTTTAGTTACACTTCACTCTGAACTTTTTCATTTAGCAAGAACACCATAAAAACTTTATCATGATTTTTAAAATGAAAAGGTTTTGTTATTTCTGGTGACCTACCTTCTGAAATGGTGATGTTCGATGTTAAACTTTGTTGATTCAAAGAAGTAAGAAAATGACAATGCAGGTGCAGAAACAGCTGCTGGTGAAGACAGCTTTCAGTCAAGAGTTTGTTTTATGCCAAAGATACTCTGAGCAGAGAAACTAAATCTTAAAAGCAGAAGAAGCTGATGCTAAAACCACATTCTCACCACCCCTGCTTCAGTCTGAACTGCTTAACTGATCTTGCACCTTTTCTTCTTAAACTGTAGCTGCTACCCCAAACTGCACTGCTCTTATCTGATGGCTCCAATAACAAACCACAATTATGTCTTATTCTACACCCACGTCAGTTTTTCCTGTATGTTTTTTTTTATTTTGTACCTTCTAAACAAACTTCAGTTTTCTAAAGTTTGCTTATTTTTACACAGAGTAGATTGACTGTCTTCTCATAGGTGCAGTTAAGAGGAACCTAAAAGTTGAAATGTTGGAGAATTGTGAAAATAAAATTGGTTGAGATATGGTTGTGGAAACTGTGGCAAAGAGCTGCTGCCTCCTCTTGATCTCATTTTCAGTCTTTTTGCCACATGCAAAGTGTTTTGCCACATGCAAAAACATGTTTCACTCTCTTCGGACCTCAAACCGCTGACCTGATTTGCTCTAGATTTTTATTTTGTTCATAAAAGTTAGTTTAATATTTTGACTTTCTAATTCATTTTTATTACTTGTCAGTCTTTTTTTAAATTTGCAGTTTATTTGGATGGTCTTGTTGTATCAGCTTGCGTCAGGCTAAGGAGTTCAAGGAAAAGCATGAAAAATTGATTAAATTATTGCTTTTGGAACAGCCAAGCTTATCTCTGTGATACCTCATCCTGGCCAGCAGATAGAGCTGTCATTTTAACTATACAGTGAGGTAAATAAGTATTTATGTCAAAGTTTTTCTGAAAGTAAGAAAGTACATTTCTAATGGGCCTGTTGACATTATTCCCCCAGCAGATGTCTGTCACAATCCAAATACTCAAAAATGGTAAATGGTCTGTACTTGTGTAGCACCTTTCCAAGTCCAGACGACCCCAAACGCTTCACTACATCCAGTCATTCACACATTCAAGCACATTTTCACACACTGATGGTGGAAAGCCATATGTTTAATAAAGTGAAATGGCACAAGGAATAAATACTGAACTCAAAGGTATTTAGTAGTCAGTCAGTAACAAAGCTTTTGTTTCTAATGACAGTGACAAGAATATGTTTTCCTGCAATGCTCCGGTGGAGTTTTTACGTAGTTCTCCAAACAAGCTATTTAATTCAATCTGATTTTCGGTTCTCACTTTAGATTTTCAATTGGACTCAAGTTGGGTAATATACTCAACCATTTTATAAACTTTATTTTCTTTGTGATAAACTGAGACTATTGTGGGGTTTTTGTTTGGATTACTAACTTCTCATCTTTCTTTATTAATGTATTAAATGATACTTATTTTGTCCATGAGAAAATAAACAGCCATTACTGCTGATTGACTCCTTTCACCATCATGTTGCCCTTTGCATTTCCTATATGTTGTATGGTCTGATATGCAGTGCTGTCAAAACATGGTTTGCGTAGTTTGTAGACAAATTTCTACAAATATTCTGCAGCATACTTTAAACTACCTTTTTCTTCTCCAATGGAGTCTTATACAGAGAAGTTTCTGAGAAATCTTTGTTATGATTTTCCTTGAAATAACCATTCACATATTAGTTCTATGTCTTTCTGACTCTCACTGCAAGTAGTTCTATGCTCTTGAACAACTCTTAGATGCCATTTTGGGTATTTGATCAGAAGTCTTATAATACCAAACAGTGAACAAATGTTATTTCCAGGTTTGAATTGTGGCCCCAATCAAACAACCAGAACTCGAGAAACACGCCTGTAATCAACACAGTTTGTATGTTTAGCAGCAATAAGAATTGTTTTTATCTTTAATCCATTAGGAGATTCTTCTGGCACAAAATTAAGCAAATATTTATACATAACCAATTACTGGATGTGAATATGACTACAGCTAACTGTTGTAAATGTTATAACACATATTATGACATGTACAGATATGAAGACTTATCCCATTGAACATTCAGTTATTGGAATCATTGTAATGTTTTTCCCATATTAGAATGAAAATATTAAGAAAACAAATGTGTCACAATTTAAAATGTATCTTTCACATAAGTTAATGTGTTTCTTCCTATAAAGACTTTATGGCTAGTCCCTCTATTAAAAAACTTATGCCAATTAGTCAATTATGTATTTTAGTTGGAGCTCAAGGTGCTTGAGCCTGAGAGTGGAGAAGTTGCTCGATTTCCAGTGTGACGTTTCCACAACTGTTAG
Source organism: Brachyrhaphis terrabensis (assembly GCA_903067065.1). NCBI lineage: Eukaryota > Metazoa > Chordata > Actinopteri > Cyprinodontiformes > Poeciliidae > Brachyrhaphis > Brachyrhaphis terrabensis. The sequence goes on from CAEGAG010055653.1 coordinate 55,156, forward strand.
GATTTGAAGAGCTGCCTTATCTGCTACTGTGGTTTATGAAGTCCAAAGTCAGCATAGCCAGACACAATTGTATAACACTTCATGTGTAAGTCTGCTGATAGGTTTTATGGAGATGTTACTGAGCTCATTTTCAGGTGAGCTCATAAACTACATCGGCTGCATTAGAATATGTAGAGAACCAGAACCAGATAAGCTGAAGACCACTGTAATCTGAGTTTCCTCGGCATCTGACAGATTTTTAGCCAATAATTGTGCACTAATTCTCAGAAAATGACTCAAAAGGTGTACTGAGTATAAATTCTGTAAGGTACATGGGCATGTTTTCTGATAAGGAATAAATGAGCCAAAAATAAACCCTTGAAATAAGTCACTTTTTATTAAATATGTTTATACAATGGATACGTTTTGCATTTTCACTCAAAGTAATAAAATAAATACCTTTTTCGGAAAGTTGTTAAGATGTGTCTGAAAATACTTTTAGAAGGAGAAGATCTCCTTATTCCCAGACAAGACTGCTTATCTGCGTCTCCTTCACAAAAAAAAAAAAAAATGCAAAGGTGTTTGTATTAAAGTCGGAAGTTGTGTCACATCTTTTAATCTTCCCAGATACGGCTGCGCTTCTTCACCTGTTGGCGCGCGCCACTGGCTTTGTGGGCACGTCCTTTGCGCTCGCACCAACCCGCTCTGCAGGTTATCCCGGTGAGTCAGTCCGCCAGGACGCTTTAAGACAAACCGCTCTCCTCATGTTTACACCTTCGTGCTGTCGGTCCCTGGCTGCACCATGAGTAAGTCCGGCACGCTGAAGGGTTTATTCAAACAAAAATCCACAGAAAAGGAGAAAAAGGAGCTGAAACGCGCTGCGACCATCCACCGAGATGATCCGAGTTCTCAGCGACTCCACGACCCGGGCCCCGTCAGCCCCGGAGACGGCAGGACGTCACCCCAGGATGGGATCCTCAGTTTCCCGAAGGAAAAGAAATCAAAGCGGTTCTTGTCTCTGAGGCTCAAGAAGAAAAAGCGAAAGGATGAAGGGGGAGACGTGTTCGAGGAACTGGACAGTTTCGGCAGCCGCATGTAAGCTGAAAAGTTTATGACTTCATGATTAAATCAAGTGTTAGGATTAAGATTTTTTTTTTTCAAACTAAATACGGATCTGGGCACAGAAATTACAAATTATTGAATCAATTTGAACACAGCTCACAGTAAAACAAACTTTTTGCAATTCTTATAATTCATTAATATTCATGTTACGTTATCAAATATCAGTCTTTGTAAATATACTGCAGTTCTCAAATGATTGAGACATTTGTGATATAAGAGATGACATTTTTTTAACCATAGTTGTTAAAAGTCATATGAAAATACAAATTGTAGCTATTCTGTATTTTTTTTAATTAGATATGAATTATTATGGATAAAGCAGTGATAAACAGGGCTATACGTTTCTGCTGCTCGAAGTTGTGACCTTGATGCTTATATTACTCTATATACTTTTAATAAATGATCACCTCATCATCATCATCTTCATTAATGTTCTACATGTAAATGATTCTAAGCAGAAGTTGTAAAAACAGTGGAAAGTCCCCGAGTGCGTCCAGGCAGTCCATACAGACCTGTTGGAAAATGTTTTAAATAGTGAAGGAAGCACCGTATCTAAAGCATCTCACTCACTGTCTGTTTTCCCCCCTGGCAGTTTGTGGAATCGAAAAGCTTTGCGATGTTGAACTAGTTTGGTCACGCATCTTGCTGAGTCATTATATTTTAAAAATGTTGAGGTGGACGGCCATTCTGCATTTGTTGCATCTTACAGTCTCCAATATTAGGTCACACTTAAGGAAAAAATTATCTGTCTTTTGAACTTGATAATGAATCGACGTTTACTTTGTCTCTGGTACGAGTCTTGTAGACTCGCAGTTGGAGAAAACATCTAATATATTAAACATTGAGCGTAAACAGATCTCTGTCTCTGATTTGAAGAGTCTAGATTACCAGCAGCTGTGAAATGTATTTGGGCTCACACCTTTCTGTGGTTTGTAGATGATTTGAAACATATTGTTTCACAAGCCAGTGCATTGATTTAAAGACTAGTGTGATATGGGCCATTTTCCTAAAGTTGCTCTTTGGAAGAAACTATTTTAAAATTTTTGAATATTTGTTTTTATGTTTTTTTTAGAGAGACCAGTAAAGACACCATTACAATCTAATGTAACCAACTGAAAATAACATTATGTTCTAGTTTTTAGCTGGTTAGATAAAGAAGCTAATTCTGGCTATGTTTTAAGCAGTGAAATTAGGCAGTCCTAATTTAGGCCTAGATTTACAACCTCTAGTACGTTCCCTGCATGCTTTGTGGATCTTAGCCTCATTGAGTCCAGTTGAGCCTTGATCTCTAACGTTTCATAACCAAAAGCAATGACTTCTGTCCTTTGTATGTTCATGTGTTGTCACAGGAATATAAAGTTGCTTGTTGTTAGCATGCTTATGCTAAGAGATGTTGCAATGTCTAGCACAGAACCATACAGTTTTACCCATTTTGTAATTTGTTATGATCAACTGCAGCACCAAGACCCAGACTGCATTGAGAATAAAATTCTTTATAGTTTTTGGGATCAACATAAAAATAAATAGCATCGACCAGCTGCTTACCTTAGAAGTGGTCTGGATCCAGGAATATCTTCGTCATCCTTGGCTGAGACCCTGGTCTTGCTTTTGTTGTCAACACGAGCAACAACTGCAGATCATTGGAAAGAAAGAAAACCTGCTGCACAGGATGGGACACATTTCCTTATTCAGTTCAATTATATGTGACTCAGGCAGGATGGAAATGTGTCAGGTGATCTGGGTAAATACGACTAATGCAAGTGACAGGAGTGATAAAAACAACAACATATGCAAACAGGTCATATTCAGCCTGTTTGCATATCTCACTTGCCTATTAACAAGAAAAACAAACTACTGAGTTGTAGGATTGTTTATTCAGGTTGAAAGAACACAACAGGTTGTTGTTGATAAGATATATGTGTGGATTTACTTTCTTTTTTGTTCAAAAGAAATATGTTTGGTTAGTGATTCTTTTTAAAAATCCCGCATGCAACAAAATATTTACAGATGCACATTTGAGATGTCAACGATCTACCTTAACAGTAGTTCTTATTCTAATACACATAACTGAAAACCATATTTCAGAAGCATTAAAAGGTTTTAAACATTCCTCTTGCTTAGAGTTTGATTGCTCTATATTTGGAAGTGAAGCCGACATGAACTCAGTGGTTTCGTTCACTTACTCCACTGCCATTCTAAAACAGGGCAGAAAATGTATGTAATTGTTCAAAACTCCTCCCTCTGTTCACTAATTGGCCCGGTTGAAATTCAACTGGAGAAATCCCAGATGGAGCATTGAAGGGAGATGAGAATTGAGTGGAATTGCATCGGAAGGACAAGGACATGAAGACTGCACCAGATGCACATGCATGTGTGTTTAATGTACATCCCTGTACATGCTCATGCATGTACAGGGATGTACATTATTCTCCATCAGATACAAATTGAGACCCTGGCTTAGTTGCTCCAGTCAGAGCCAATATTAATGGCTCTTACTGGAAGCAAACTAATATTGCTTCCATTGAGAAGCAATATTTTACTTAAATAAAAAGATTACTTTAAACCAATTTTTTCCTGTGGTTTTGAATAGTTTTGTGCCTGTCAGTAGAAACTTAAAAATTCATGAAAGACTGTGGAGTTACTCTGTTGCGTTGCAGTGCTACTCAGTTTGCAGAAAAAAATAAAATAAAATAAAAAACGGTAGCGTGTGCAGTAAGGCATGGGAATAGCACAGTCTGTTCAAACGTTCTGATAAAAGTAAGGGATTGGCACTGGTTCAGTGCTTGAGTGGTGATGCAGGCCTTCATTCACAGCTGAATATTGAAAATATCCTGAAGATCTCAGTATGAAAACTTGCACAATTTCAGAATGAGCCACTAGTAGATCAGATAATGCAGCCATGCTCTTCAGTTATGCTGTTGGTTTTTTAGGTGAGGGTGTGGAGGCTTAATGTTTGTATAAAGCTGAGCCTTTTCTGCAAACATCTCCTGTGGTCTCTCTGTATAACTGAATTAATAAATAATATTCCTTTTATGCCATTCATGTCTGTTTTGTTAATATTGCTAATCTTCTTGGAGATTATCTTTTTTTTTTCTTTATTGAGCTCAAATCTGATCTTTCTGACTGTTTGGGTTACCTGGGGAAGATGTTATGAAAGATTTGCTGTAATCTTTCTCTTGAGCTCTGGTCCTGTTAGTTTAGCTTAATCCATAAATTCTAAAAAAGGGACAATTATGCTTTAGGGAATATTTCCAACTATAAAACCTTTGTATAACGGGTGATGAATCACTGATTTGTCATTCAGAGCTGACAGACAACCTACATATGTTTTTAGGTGGGAAAATTTGTGCTGTGAGCTTCCTGGTAGACATAAAAAATAAGACAGAACAGTTAACACAAAGGAGATGTTTCTATCAAACATGTCAAGAGTTTCTTGCTTTATCCAATTATACTGTATAACCAGTTTTGATTTGCTTGGGGTCATTGTTCTTTTTAAGCAAACATGCATTTCAACTATCTAAGAGCTGATTTTATGTGAATTTTTATAGCTAATAGGTTATTTCTATTTTAATTATGCTTTTAGTAGTAGCATGTTTGGTTGAACAGGCCCCAGCATGATGCTACCACACTTATTCATATATCTTCAGAAGGAACTTAGCTTGTGGAAATGCTTGAAGGTGTTGATTATGGAGTTTGACTTGGAAAAGTGTTAGGAAAATGTGGCTTTATTAATATTGTCTATGTATAATTCAGCAATAGCGCTATATGTATGCGTTTTATCTTGCAGACTTTGAACCTGTAAGTAAAACTTTGACCCTTATAGAAGATCCTAAAACTTTTACAGATAAACCCCTAAATCATTGAAGCTGTATGACCATTACATGCTGAAAAAAGAAAGCTTAATGTAACTTATTAAAACCCCAATATTAATATAATGTTAATTCCCACGATAAATATATGTGAGCTAGAAGTAGTTGCTATAAACATGGCTCCATACAGAGAAATACTGAAGTTAATGTGAAAAACCTGAGCACATTAACTTCAGAGTTCATTCATCAAACAAATGCTTCTAAACTCTTTCTAATTACTAGCTGAAAACAAGACAGTTCCAGTGAAGTCTTTAATGCCACCTTTCAGGTTTTGTTAGTTGTCTTTAAACTATGCTGTATGCAAGACAGTGTTTAACTCATGATGTCTAAGGTTGACGAATGAGGAATCACTTGATGTTACTTTTGCCATCTCATTGTTTGCAATTGCAGTAGAAGGGAATTTGACAGATCAGCGTTGATCTGCCCAAACTAATGCTTATAAATATTTTTATTTTTTATAAACTGCATGTTTTTCCCTTTGTTCTTGTGAGGCACAATTCCTTAACAAATGAGCCAACACTGTGTTGCCTGGTGCCAAATAAAAACAAAAAACAAAAAAAAAACAGATCTACAAATAGATCCACGAAAGCAGACAGGAAGGCTGGATTAAAAAGGCTCAGACCATATTTGAATGTTTGTGTGTACAACATGACCTCCGAAGCTTTTGACTGTTGGAACTGAGCTTTTGTTCAGTTCCAACTGTATACACACACCCATTCACACCTGCTTATTCATATTCAAACAGAAATGAGTTGGATTTCCACAGATGTAATTATATGTGCAGGATATTTTACACAGGACATTTAGTTAACGCACACAATAGTCAATGTTTGTTTTTTACACACTAAAGTACAGGTTCTGTATGTCATTTGAATGAGCAAAAGTAATTTTGTCCAGAAAATATTGAGGTACAGCTACCACAATTTATTTTCACCCGTTTCTTTTAAAACACCATTTTGTGTTAAGGATGTCTTGTTTGTGATTGGTGAAAACGGTGCTCTTCCATTGGTTAATGCTTACATGTTTCCCAGTGATGCAGACCGGTTTTTAGTTACTGTGTTCTGCTGAACACAATAATTAAAATCTATTTTAACAATGCTTTGAAGTTTAAGTTATTTTTACAAAGCTTGTTAGAGCTGTCTAAGGGCTTTACAAGGGGGGGGGGGTTAGGATTAACCCTAACCCTACTGCTACAATTTTCTTTACAGAGAAAATTGTAGCAGCTTCTTAGATTCGTATCTCTTTGAAGAATTTAGAAACAGCAACTCCACGTAAAGCAGCCTACAATTTAAGCAAGTCCAACCTAAAAGCAGACTGAAAGATAGTAAAAGAAGTCTTGACGCTGTTGATGTTAAAATGCATGCAAATCTAAGAGATCTGCAAGTGGGATTTAAATAGTTGTTGTTTAATTATGTCGGGACATAATTAAACAACAATATTGGCACTATCGGCATTATCGGCACAACATTAATGTGCCGATAATGACACCCAATTACTATTCAAGAAAGTCCAAAGCATCATTTTGCACACCCAGGCAGATGTATCATAGTTTGGGGTTGCTTTATTGCAGGTACTTGTCAAGCTCAACCTCATAAAATCCACCATGATTTACAGCACTGATCAGTGTGCTTTGGAAAAACAAAAGACAATTTACTAAAAAAATGTAGCTGAAGTAGAGCTGGAACATTATATGACAATGAACCAAAACTCATTAGTAAATCAACCAACAATTAAGTACAAAACTCTGATGGGTAATTCTCAGGTCAGACACTGATTTTCTTTTTTTTTTTTTTTAATGCATCAAAATTTCAGCCACTGCAGTCACAAAACATGTCAACCAACCAGCAGCGTGTACTTTAAGATGTTTTGTGTTTAATAAAATTGTTGGTAAACTGTGTGGTTTAGGGCATCAGTTCCTACATTTTCTGTTGGATCAAAAAACCAGCACATTTTTTCTTCTATATAGCCCAAATTGCAATCTGCAGGTCAGACTGCAAAAATAATTGAATAGAAATCAATCCCACATTAGACTTTTTTCTCAGAGTGGAATGTACATAAATCTGTATGCCATTCCCCAATTCTCACACATCAACAGATCTATCATTCCCTAAAGCAGCTCCAGTTAGTCCACAACCTGACTCCTGGTGTTTTTTTGGCAGTAAACCAGCACATTTTTTAAACACTGTCCTACATATCAGCCCACTGGAGTTTCTTGAGCAGGAGAAAAACCCTTAGGCACTGCAGATATTACCTCATTTCTAAAAAAGTCTTATGACTTTATAAAACATTTTTATTTTCTGAGAAATTTAAGCAGATGTTCACAGGTACAGGTGTCCTAGAAAAAGTCTATCTAAAGTATTGGTAATTTCTCTGTTCTTACTGACCAGGAACATGAGTTCAGAGTGACAATTTCCTGCAGAAAGCAAAAACAAATCACCTGAAATCCTGCCTGTCGCTCCAGGGACAGGCCAGAGATTGTGCAACATGGTGGCATATGAATGCTTCAGAGTGAGATGCTTTGTTTTTTGAAACCTTAAACAGGTTTGAAGGTAAAAAAAATTCCTTCTGCAGAAATTGCCTCCAGTAAAATTGTATTCAGAGCTTTCACATTATGTTCAGTCTTCCATAATGTTCAATAAGTAATGACTTGCTTAAAACTACTTGCCCGGAACACGGTGTGCTAAATAGTAAAAAATAATTTAACAAAGCCTCCAAGCAGATAAATTGCCATAATCAAGGCACTCGAATCATTCAATAAATCATTACAGCCTTACTTATTATAAACCAAAGCAAGGTTTAGATTTAGATTTGCATGATATTTGATTATTTTTAAATACAGCCAAAGGTTTAGTGATCAATGACCAACTTCACCTGTTTGATTGTGGGGAGTGCTTACAGCATGTTGGATTGATAGTACACCATCTGGAAATGTGTAGAAATGAGTGAAACTTGATTGAAGTATTTTCCAGGTCTGGATAAGTATAGATATCCCATTATCTAAATACTATGTGCTTCCTTTCTTCAGTCTCTGTTTCTGTCCTCACTCAATTGGTTTGTTGTCATTCTTTCCTTCGTTTCTTCTCTCCTTCCTTAGTTTGCTCCTTAATTGAGCCCCTCCTTTTTCCACATCATCGGCTTCATTTACACCCTTTTGTCCTCCCTTCATAAAAATCTTCTATCTAATTAATATCTATGGTTGTTTTCTTATCCAGACACCAACAGGTTGAAAATTTGTTTGAACAGTTCAAGGAAACAATATGTTTTAATTTAGTGTAATTGCTGTCAGCTGATAAAACAAGTCCATCCACACCACCTCCCAGTTTGCCTGTGTCACTTTCCTACAACAAAACACATCTCAAGGCTATTACTCAGCATCCACACATTTTAAAACTTCAAAAATGTGAAAATGAAAATGTCTGTGTACAGAAAGTGGGACAGTTGGACAAGGAAACTTTTTTTAATCTCACCAAATGAGAGATTGGACAAAGAAAACTTTCGTGTCTGACAAGTAGGTGCAGGAAGTTACTCTGCCTTAGCGGGAATTTTTTTGTAACCTTTTTCTGCATTCTCTCAGCTGAGACAAAAAGGTTCAGTGAGCACAATAAGGGTGGTCTGTAAATTTTCAATAATAGTTTGAAGCAGATTACAATTATGAATATATGGTATATGATAAACTGATTATGTCAGTTTGAGTAAAATCCTTTAAACTACTCATAGACAACCCCTCTTCCCACTATGTAATATCCAGCAACACGAGGAGAAGTTTGTTTTGGGGGTTATAATCTGTAATAAATGTTAACAATTGATTAGTCCCAAATGGGGTGAGAACTTGAGTCATACAGGAAATAGGTGGATGCTTCCAAAAATAAAATTCTGAAAAGTTAAAATACATATGAAATTTTACTGTCTGTGAAAACTGATATTCATGAATCAGAAATACTTAAATGCTTTCATATGAAATGGTTTGTTCGCGTATAAGAATGTTGTGAAATTGGGGTACGAATGTGAAAAGATGAGAATTTGTTCCAGAGTCATTTTAGCAAAACAAATAAAAGGTGAAAGTACAACTTGAGAGCAGAACAGCAGCAAGTTTTAACAACAGTGGAGGTTTTTTAGTACATAATTAGAGATAAATAAAGGACAATGTAATTGTGATTATTGTGTAAAACATTATTGGTTTATTATTAAAGAGACTAGTCTGTAATTCTTATAAATGCTTTTTTTTCTGGGATGTTTTGATAAATCCTTTTCACGTGAGTATAAAAGTTTAGTCTGTAGTCTAAAATGGTTTTCTGATAAGTAGATGCCTACTATCATAGAATCAGTGCAAAAAGGAGCTAGTGATAAAACTGATAAATGTTCTTATCAGTAATCAGTTGACATGTTTCTTTTAGATCAGTTTCATTCTTGTCCATTTATTCCATCAGCTTTAGTGATTGAGCTGGAAATACGTTGGTGATCTGACCAGTGGTCAGTGCAGCGTTTCCTGAAACTGTGTCACCTTTTCACTAATTTGGTAATTGTGTTTTATTAAAGTGAGAACAAAGTAAAGTTATTTTGACTACGGTACTTTAAAAATTGTAATTTTACAGTGGAGCAGACATTTAAGTGGTAGTGACACATTTGCCCTGAAAACTGCGAAGACCGCTTGTCTTTTTTTTAAAGTGTAAACTGTCTTCATATGAAAGTGCAGATTCTTATTTAACATGTAAGATTTTCGAAAAGCTGCCAAAGATATTCAAGGTCATAATATTTTTTAAACATAATTATTATGACTACATTATAAGTTTATAAGTTACATTATAAGTTTAATAACATTAACCACAGTTGTGTAAATTTTTTGTATAAATTTGTCACTTTTAACATAAATCAGGTATTTTTTCTTGCATTTTGCTGCTTGCAGTCAGTGTTTGCATCTTGAACACCGCTTCAGTTTTGCAGATTTTCTAGTTGTTGACATAATTTCATTAAAAGTATTTTTTTTTTATGCCAGTTATGAATTAAAGAGCTAAAAACTGAGAGATTTTTATACTGCTTTATCAACAAATACGAGAGGCTTAGAAGAATTGGAACAAAAGACAGAAAATAGAAAATCGCAGTAAAAGCTTCTATCTGTGCTTCCAAAATCAACATGTCATTACTAGGAGTTTCTTTGTTCATGAGGTATTGTGCAAACTCCCTCTCTTCCCAAGGGTGATTGTAAACATGACATACAGCATACCTCCGCAGCACCTGACATTCTGCAGGATGCAGAGGAGACACTTGTCTCCATGCAGACCAGTTCAGGAGAGGTCGCTGAAACTTGAGCGGACAAATGCTTGAAAGCTTTTGCAAACATCTTGGCTTGTTTTGCACTTCGCTCCCTGGTTGCGGTTATTGGTCCAGATGGGAGCGTAACGGCTGCAGCCTACTGGTTGTTGCAGAACCGCCCTTTCTCTGGCAAACAGGACCCTGCAGCAGTCCTTACCGCCACTCCCTTATGCATCGCCAGGCGCCCTTATAAACAGCAGCTGTTTTTGATTCACAGCAGAAATCCTTGCAAGAAATATTACTTAACATTTATTTGTGTCTTTGTGTTGCATCAAACTTGTCTGTGGAGTAAATGTTAGAAAACAAAGTGCCAGATTCAGCCTTTTGCTACATTTCATCCCAGTGTTGAGCAATTTGACCTTGGAGAAAGAATTAACATCAAGCAGAACTTCAGCCTTTGTTTTGTCTCAGCTTGCATCTTATTGTGCGCAGCAGGGAGTGTGGTTTGGCTTCTTATGATTCCTTAAAACATTCTAACGTCTATCCACAGCTCCCAGTGACTCATTAAGCCTCTGGTCTACCAAAGACAGTCTGAGTCACTGGTTGAATCTCTTCCATCCCTTGTTTGAGTTTATACAGTGGCTGCAGCAGGCTTACTGAGCTTACTGCAATCCTATTTGCCTAATTTGACCTATTTGTCTCATAAGAAATGAAGGCTGATCATTTCCTTTGCATCAACTTGTTTGGTAATTTTTGAAAAACTGTAGAGGAATCTGGGTGAATTGTGTTGGTTCTGTGAAATGCTAGAAGAGGGTCAGATCTGGAGCAATTCAAGGTCATGTCAGTTTATTTTCTGTGCTGGTCTCATCCTTTCTCAGATGGTGGGAGGGAAGAATGCAGCTTTGTCCTCAGATACAAAATTTTACAAGTTCCCAGAGACAATGACCGCTCCTATCAAAATTCATTCTACCAATTTGCATTAAATTCTTTTCTCTAAAGCTTCTTATCAGCTTACAGTAACACAATATTAGCTTTGATCAGCTGCATTTCAAAATGTAACACAATTGGCTTCATTATTACTAGACTCATTTTTGAGTACTAAACATATTTTTTAAGTTTTTTGTGAACAACACAAAAAAGGACATCTTAGTGCTTTAGAATAATCTACCAGTAGGATGAGTCAAATTATTTCACATCGATTACACAGAATGCCTTGCGAAACATGATTTGCGAAATCTTGACTTTAGATTTTTACTTTTGTGAAGAAAGCATTGTTCTTGTGAACTCAATGTCATTTGTTGTTTCATTTCCTGAGCTGATTGCATCGCTACACAGCTATTCCTCACTACTCTTTTAATTAGATTAAACTTGTGAAAGATATATGGTTAAAGAATTGTCCGTTGCCATGGCGTATTAGGGACTTAGAAGCAAACATTCCTCATTAAAAGTCTCCTTAAAACAGTGGAGCTTTGTATGCAACTTAGGAGGTTCAGGCGTGTTGGAGCCGGTTTGTGCCTGCAGCCTGATAGATTGAGGTTGACATATTTCACACAAGTCCTCCCTCAGTTGAAAAATGCTGGAGGTTATTTTCAGGAGTTTCTGTGTAAAAAGAAGCATCAGTCACATTTTCCCTTAGCTGTGTTTTAAAGGTGACATCCGGTTCTCAGCTACAGATACCTGCATATTTTTTCCACCCCCTCTGCAGACTCAAATGGGATGAGTGGTTGTCAGAAAACATCAAGTACTTTTTCAACAATCAGTGAACATTCATTTATTTCATTTTGTTTATTGATTTCTCTGATTGTCCAGTTGTTTCTTAATTCCCTTGTTGTTTTCCATCCTTTTATCTTCTCTTTTTCTTCCATTTATCTGCTCAGTTGGCAATTTGTCTGTCTATTATTCTGTTAGTTTGTCCATGACATGTTTGCTCATTGGTTTCTACCTGTCTTTTTATATTTCTGAGCAGTTAGACTTTTTTTTTTTTGTAAATTCATAGGGAACTCTTTCATTTGTCATTTGATGGCCTCCTAAAACAAATTGAGAAAAAAGTTTTATTCTGTAAAAGGAAGAAAATTATAAATGAAGGAAACCTGCAGGATCTATGTGATGGCAAGTTTGAGTACAAAGTCAATCACTTCGTAGGTAATAGATCTTATGGTGACGTATAAACTTATATTTTAAATAGATGATGATGATGATTATTATTATATAGTCAGCTAATGTCTATTGATCAACAAACAAATCAAAAATAAAGACATGGCAATGGAAGTAGCGCAAAAGAAAAGCAGTGTTTAACAGAAGTTAAATTTAAGATGCTTATGAAGTGTCTGAGACTACATTCATCATGTTAAAATGGATTTAAATACTTATATTTCCTTTAGCTTATTTTCCATCGTCAGAAGCAACATCAAATGTATAAACATGTTAAAATGTCCATTAATTGCATCACTTGAGCTGTAAAATAAAAGAGGAACAATATTGTTTTGACATGTGGATTGACAGCGAGTTATGTAGATTTAACATGGACACCATTCTGATTTGGGAAAACACCAGGATGTCACAAGATGCAGCTGCACTTCTGCAGGGCACATCCATCCTCTGGTGCACTGAAGGAATGACAACCAACAGCACACAATAAATCAGCCCTCATGCTGGAGGCACAGACGACAGGACCCTAAGCAGGGTGACATCAGAGGACGGTGATGACAGTCATGTATGAGCACGATCAGACTGTGGCGAAATATTCCTTCTCTCACGACTACATTCGATTAGAATTGACTAGTTGATACTTGCTTTACTGGAGAAAGATTAGTCACTTTTAAGAAACACAGGAAATCTGAAGGATTGTGCATTAAAGTGAAAAAATAGGATTCAAATTTTATCAGGTGTTGTGAAAGTAGAAGGTGTCACCTCACTTAGATTGGTCAGGCCGGAAGCAGACAACAGGCATACAACAAAAACTGCATGATTATCAGACATAAAAAAAAAAAGAAAAGAAAGTAAGGAGTAATTATTTTAAAGACACCCATTCAATAAAACAACTGATTAGTGGAAACTGTATTTTAAAAAGACCTGAAATAACCAGGTCTGTGTGTAACTGATGTAAAATCAGAGTGGAAAAAAATATAAATCAGTATTTTGTTTCCTGTCTTTTTGTAAGTTTAAAACACCACACTTTCTTACCTAATGTTCTAATAAAAGCTTCAGGAAGAGAGAGGAGACATACTTTCCTGAAGTATTTTGGCGTCAGTAACATTTAAAAATGTTGGATCATATGAGGTAATTGTGTGATTAGCAGCCTCTCTCTATTACATTCGCTGCTTCTGGAATAGGCCACACACAAAAAGAAGACACCTAAAGAAAGCGACTCTTGAAAACACAACAGAACGCCTTGCAAAAGTATTTATACTTTAAATTTTGTCACTTTACAGCCACAAACTTCTGTGCATTTGGGGGGAATTTGATGACAGACCTCTTTTGCAGCTGAGTTTTAAATCTTTGGTTTTGTTCCCCTTTTTCACCAGAAACAAAAACATCTGCACAGTCATGTGAATTCATAAGTAAAAATGCCGATACATATTTGTATCAGTATGTACATCTTATCCAGGAAATCTTTGTCAGTAGGGAGAACATAAAAAATGATGGTAACAAGTAAGGCGTGGCTTGCATGAAGGCATTCATGCAAGCCACATGTCTGAGAGCTCTCTACAACTTTCCTAGTCTTGCGCTCTCAAACCTTATTTTACAACGTCTGTATTTAGGTTGAAAAATTACAAAGATTTATTAGTACTTTAACAGTGTATTGGATATGTTTTAGGTCTTCATTCAACAGATTACTAATGTTGAGTGTCTGCCAGGGTTCTCTCTCAAAAGCTGTGATTCTCTGCCACCTTGTGGAGAAACACAGTATTGCAAAGATGTACTGTGGTACTGTGTATGAAGTAAATCTACTACAATGCAACACCCTGCTTTGTTGAAGTACCTTCATATAATTTAATGTGTGCAACATTGATTTAAATATCAGCTGTGATGTAGACATTGTCAGAAAAATCTGATCCCAGTTGAGCCTCTGCATTTTACGCTTCTTCTGCTGCCAGATAAAGTACGCTAAATGCTCCCTTGCAATGTTGAAATAAGCTGGAATGACTGTTAAGCTTTCAGTCTCTTTGTGATCCGCGAAGCAAGAAAGTTGAGTTGCAGCAAAACCACTTTTCAAAAACAGAAGCACCTCCTAATACCCCACACATGTACTACAATCCTCAGCAAGGCACTAATTGCTCAGCAGCAGAGTGAACAGTGTCCATTTTCTGCCTCGGTTTTGTGTGTGTTGTCAACTTTACACTGTGGTGTTAGGAAAGCACAACAATTAGAGCTGTCAGCGCCTGAACACACCAAGCTGGAGGTGTTGTTTTTAAGGATTATTAGTTTCTGGGGACAGCCCGCAGTCATGCTGCTTGTGGAGCTGAATAAACACGATCTTTTGCTTTAAATGATGCAAGAAACACATTTTGCACATCAGAGCTATCCCAAAAGTCATGATGAAAACATAAACTTAACTCTGTACAATGAGAGGGGAAACAAAAGCCAGTGACATAACATCCTGTGTTTCTCGGTTCCCCGCCCCCCTCTTCTTCTCTGCCTGCTTCCTGCTTTTCTCCACCAGGAGCGAAGACCAGAAGAGCATTTCCACAGAGTACGGTTTCCGGCCGGGATCGGACTGGGACCCTCATTCTGAGTACTCCTCTCTGTACAACTTGGATATGAACCCTCCGTCCAGCCCCATGTCTCCCTCCAAACTTAAGGTGGGTTTTTACTACTTTTAAAGTTTACTTGTAAAGTTTAATGTCTGAATGACTTGTGCAAAAGTGGATTTTGTCACAATGAGCTGGGAATTAGAAATTTGTTTTTGAGAAATTTTGATTGCAGTAGTTTTTTGGGTTTTTTTGCATTTGGTGCCTGCAGATATGTGCAAAAGAAAGTTGGCTTTTCAGGGTGTTGAGGTCACTTGGACAGCAAATTTATGCTTTTGTGTGTGTTTAAAGACATTATTAGGGATCTTAGGCACCTCAAACTTAGGCGTGCTTTGTAAGCTTGTGAGAACAATAAAAAGGCTTGTTAGACTTTCAAAACCACAGTTAAAATTGTGTTCAACAAATTATAGAAATTGGCTCCTCACATGCAAAATACATATTCAATTCAGAGTGGCTCAGCCTATGCAAATAAAATGTTTAAGCACTATCAAATGTATATCTATTTGAGTTTTAAGTGGCTTACTTCTGCAATATACTGCCCTAATGATGCTTAGTCAGTAAATTAGTAGCAGGAATTGCTTTTCCTGAGGTGCTTTACTTCTAGACAGAAGCTGGCACATTTGTGCTACCCTTTGTTGATGGGAGAAATAACAATTTTGTTTCATCAGCAAAGAAGGCATGAAAAGGAATGTGTGAGGAAATTGAAAACAAAAGTCTCATGATTATTTGGTCAATTAGTCAGAAAATCCTAACAGATAGTCTAACAGAAATTCAACCATTATCTGGGCTTGGAGATAATCAATAAAATGAAGAATATATATTCTCAGCAATGAAGAATGTGGAAATCATGAAATGCGTAAAAATAAAATCTGTAAAATTTAATTCCATGACCTTTTCTGAATATATAATGTCTAAAATCCATCGGTCCTTCTGTTTCTTTATCTGTCATCCATCCATCCATCCATCCATCCATCCATCCATCCATCCATCCATCCATCCATCCATCCATCCATCCATCCATCC